>CM047806.1:88482506-88697946 GCA_026214975.1 Gentiana macrophylla
AGATGCCCAAGAACAAACGATGATTTCAAAGAATCGAAGCGTGAAGACTTCATCCCCGTGAAGAAGAAGCTCACGGGTAGTTGGGACGAGGTAGAGTTTTGGAGAGAAGCTACCATTGGGAAGTAGATGATTGGGAAGAGTCGCGTAAGAGCTTTTAAAGATGAAGAGTTAAGAAAAATGATCGATCACAAGAAAAAGGAAGCAAGTTGTTGATCTGGAGGATTCCGGCGGATGATTTGATCCAAAGACTTTCGGGTTGAGCCTCGGGAAGATGAGAGTTATTCTTTAGTCAACCACTCCAAGCTCATAAAGAGAAAGGTGGCCCAAGTAAAGTCTAGTATTGAGCAACCACTCTCATCGATTTAGAGCTCAAACCGCTCCAAACACCTTAAGTATATCTTTCTTAAGGATGGAGATAAATTGCCTTTGATCATTTCTTCAAACTCGACTCGAGCAAGAAGCACAGTCGATAGAAGTGCTTAAGAAAACATCCTCGCTCGCCATGGCAAGTGGGTGATATCCGAGGGATCAAATTTCTGCACATATGCATGCATAAAATCCAACGAGGAAGGAGCTAAATAGGTAAGACAACCTCAAATGAAGGCTGAATCCATGATATGCAAGAGGTTGTCAAGAAGGAGGTTATAAAGTGGCTTGACATGGGAATCATCTATGCAATCGCCGATAGCGAGTGGGTCAGCCCTACTCAGGTTGCCAAAGAAGAGGCGGAATCACAAATAAAAAGAATGAAAAAGGGGAGGGAAGTTGCCTTACGCCTCGTGGATCGCTCTGAGTCCGTAGATCGACTGCATCGTGAGATCGAATGAAGTCACCGCAAAAGATCACTTTCCTTACCCTTCATTGACCAACTAATTGAAAGACCGAGTGGTCACAAGTATTATTGTTTTCTCGATGGATACTCCGTTACTTCCGGATAGCCATCGACCCCAATGACCAAGAGAAGACAACGCTTACGTGTCCATCCGGTACTTTTGCTTTTCGTAGAATGCCATTCGGTCTATGCAATGCACCCGCGACTTTTCAACGGTGCATGTTGGCCATTTTGATGGACTTGTTGAGAAATGCATGGAAGTCTTCATGGACGACTTCGCCTTACGGCGCATAGTTTTGATGAAATTTTAGAGAACCTAGATATGGTACTCCAACGCTATGCTGAGAAAATCTGTGCTTAACCGGAAAAATGCCATTTTCTAGTTGATGAAGGAATCGCTTTGGGACACAAGGTGTCCAATGTCGTATTCAAGCTTGATAAGGCTAAGGTTGAAGCCATTGAAAATGACGACCCTAAGACAAAGTTGAAAGAGGTACGAGGTTTTCTAGGTCATGTTGGCTTCTACAAAGGTTTATTCGAGACTTTTCTACGATTGCCAAGCCTTTATCAAATCTTTTGAAAGAAGATGTCGATTTCTTGTTCGATGCGAAGTGCAAGGAAGCTTTCAATTGTCTCGAAGACAAGCTTATCGCTGCCCTCATTTTAGCTGCACACACGATCGACCAAGCCTTTCGAGTTGATGTGCGATGCCTCTAATTATGCCAGTAGGCGCAGCTTTAGGTCAAAGACTTGATAAAAGGTTCAGTGCCCATCTATTATGCGAAGTCGTGACTTGAACCCGCTCAATGCAATTATACTACGATCGAGAGGAATTCTTAGCCGTCGTGCTTTGCCATTGACAAGTTTAAGTTATCTTCTAGGTTCTCAAGTTGTTGTTTGACCGATCATGCAAATTTCTACGCTACCTTATGGATAAAGCAGATGCCAAACCAAGGTTACTTCGATGGATTTTAATTTACAAGAGTTTGACTCGTGATTAAAGATAAGAAAGCAGTAGAGAATATTGTGGTGATCATTTATCTCGCTTAGTAAATGAGGGTGCAGAGAATCACAATGATATAGGCATTGATTTTCCTACTAAGCAATTGATGAAGCTTGAAACGGTTAGGTCGTGGTATGTCGACTACGCCAACTATTTAATGAGTGGTCATTTGAGACATGACGATCGCGAGAAGAAAAGTTCTTTTCCGACCTTTAAATATCTCAGTATGGAAGATCCTTATTTGTTCGTAGTCTCAGAAGACGGGTTGCTTCGACGGTGTGTTCCCCGAGCATGATCGTGGATATTCTCGAACAATGCCATAGCTGGTCCCTACCGGAGGTCACTATGGAACACCGAGACGGTTGCAAAAGATTCTTCAAGCTGGATTCTACCGGCCGACTCGCTTAAAGATGCGGGCCTTGTAAAGCGTTGTGATAGGTGCCGAGAACTGACGGCGCGGTAGTAGGATGGAAATGCCACTTAAGCCCATTCTTGAATGCGGTTTTCGATGTATGGGGCATAGATTTTATGGGACCCTTTCCATCTTCATGTGGTAATAAGTATATCCTCGCCTGGTGTGGATTATGTTTCAAAGTGGGTCGAGGCCATAGCTACTCAAACTAATGATCATAAGGTTGTAAAGAAATTCTTGCAAAAGAATATCTTTACTAGATTCGGCTGTCCGAGAGCACTCATTAGCTGATGAAGGTACTCACTTTTGCAATGCACCGCTTGACAAGATCCTGAGAAGTATGGTGTCAAACATAAGATTGGTACACTATATCATCCTCAAACTAGTGGCCAAGTTTCGAGGTAAGCAAACTGTGAGCTTGAAAAGTATTTTGGAGAAGACCGTGAACAATAATCGATCTAATTAGAGTCTTAAGTTGATGACGTTTGTGGGCTTATCGTCATCGCATTCAAGACTCGACGGGCACGCTACCCTTCCAAATGGTCTATGGCAAAGCTTGTCATTTACCCGTCGAACTTGAACACAGAGCTTTCCTCGGGCAATTAAATTCTTAATTTTGATAGCCAACTCGTGGGGAGAAAAGGTTGTTACATAAATTGAACGAGCTCGACGGAATCTGCATCTGCGGCATACGAGAATGCTAAGCTTAGCAAGGAAAGAACGAAGATGCTCCATGACGCTAAGATCAAGGACCGAGAATTCAAAGTTGGTGAAATGGCTTTACTCTATAATACTAGACTTCACTGCTTCCGGTAAACTCAAGTCTAGGTGGTCCAGTCCATTTGAGATTATCGAGGTTAATCCAAGTGGAGTAATTACTTTGAACGGGTATGGTAATCAAGCTTTTAAAGTGAATGGTCATAGACTTAAGAAATATTTTGGCCAACCAAAGGAAAAGCCTCTGAGATTCTTTATTTCCAAAGCAGTAGATGAGAGTACAGATGTCCTCGATTTGTGAGGAGATTCCATCTTATTTCTTTGAGTCGATGACGATGACGTTCTATATCCACCCGTGCAGGTACCTTCTCCTCGAGACCCTCGAGCAGTTAGCACCCCTATGCCGATCGCGATGCAAAGAACAAGAAGAAAGAGAGTCGCTGTAGTTTGGAGAGAGTAAGTTTAATGATCTTATTGCGCACTTGACTTGTTGTTGTGGTGAAAATCATTTCCGCCCCAATACTTCCGACTCCCGGGTGGCGGTAGTCAAACTAAAGTGGCCCGATCCGGGTTGATCTTTTGAACTTTGTGTCAAGCTATTGACATTAAAAGAGCGCTCCTAGGAGGCAACCTAGTTTTCTTTGTTTGTTTTCTTTTCTTAGGTTGTTTTGTTTTATTGTTTTAGAAATAATACTTTAGTTGATTTTGTGTTGATGGTTATTCCTCTTACGTTCATTGTGAGTGTTTTGTGTTATGTGTTGCTCATATACCCCGTGTACCCCGAGATTATATGGTATGTCGAGTGTTGCGTATACTTTTGAGCAAAAAGTTCACAACCTTTATGTCCAAAGTTTGTCTATTCGAAGTTGTTATGGTATGTTCATGCTCCGGGCCTCGACCTCCGCCAACTTTCATCCGACAACCACTGTAATTAAAACCAAATAAGTTTTCTTTTCTTTTTATATTTGCACATTCTCGAGGACATAATGTGATTTAAGTGTGTAGGGGGTGTTTGGGTATGTTCTTATGCTATATCCTTTGAAATATGAGTGAAAGTTAAATTTCATGAAATTTAAAATTTTTGTGTAGTCTCGAGCATATAATTGGAACTAGATGCTTGCTAGTTGTAGTTTTCTAACGATGATAGTATGTAACTTAGTGAGATAATTATAGCATGTTTTACTTTTTATGGAGATAGTTTCGCTTTTTTCACTCACGAAAGCCTTTGATTTTGAAGCATGACTTTGAATTATATCCTTTCATTATTTTTAATGATTTATCTTAGTGAAGGCCAAGATAGTTACACCTAAGTTAGACCGTAATGTGAATATCATAAAGTTTGAATGCGATAGGTGAGATGTAACTTATGACTTTGAAAAGTGAATGAATAAAGTGAGTGAGCAATTATTAATAAATACGCTTGTCGGAAGTCGGTTAATGATTGAGTGCGGTAGGTATACCTCGATGTCCTATTCCACTATGAGCAATTATTAATAAATACGCTTGTCGGAAGTCGGGTTAATGATTGAGCGCGGTAGTATACCTCGTGATGTCCTATTCCACTATGATGACCAATAGCTCACGACAAAAGTGAGAAGCTACCTTATGATTTGAGTAGGTAGGGATTATCTTGAAATGTCCTATTCTACTATGATGGGTAAGAGCTTATTCGACATGCGCCAAATTTGAAAATTTTGAAAAATGATTTAGTAAAAATAAAGTTAAGTCTTTGTTATCATGGATCTTATACCCGTGAACCGCATGATATGTCTGTAGGGATTATCCTACCGAAAGTGCGTGGAAGGCTTTGAGTGAGTCATATCGTCGTTACTTGTGATAGTCATTGGAATTTCGAGAGGATATTTCTTTGAAAGGCTTGTTAAGATTGAGAACGGCTTGTCACACTTACACCGAATCTATCTCTCTGTTGGTATCATTTGCTATAGTTGTTGTATCTTTTGTTACGTGAGTTAGAGATCTATGTGGATTATTTATAAAGTTGAGCTATAGTTTTGATTGTTTTGTCCGAGGACGCATAAAAAGCTAAGTGTGGGGTGTTGTTAAGGCCATATTTATATGATTATTAAGGGTGTATTTTATTATTATTTTCCCACATTTGCATAATTTGCATGAGAATTAAGGGTTTAAGTGTAATTATTTAATAAAGATGATTTTAAGAGGGTTGTATGCAAAATTGATGATTTTAAGTGTTGATTTAATGGAATTATTATTATTTGGATTTTATTACATTTTTGCATTGTTTATTTATCATGTAGGTGTTGATTTTCGAATGCTATAATGAGGATAAATGAAGCTCAAGTCTTAATTATTCAAGATAGAGTTGGAATTGGCTTGAAGAAATTGGATAAAGATGATGAAATCCGACTCAAAGACCTTGGACGAAGCGTCCAATCCCGCCCATTCTAGACGGGCGCTTGATAAAGGTATTTACGCCCAAAGATCGTATTTTACATTCGTAGAGTTCGGACGGAGGATGAACGAAGCGCTTATCAAGATCTCAGCATTCTCGACGGCGTCCGATAAGCAGATTGGGCGCCCATAGCCGACTTACTTCCAAAATTAGACTTTAAAACTCTATAAAAGCACCGCATTATGGCTTCCTAAAACCCGACCTTTTACACACTATTTACTCATATACACATAGCCGCGCCTCAGACCCTAAGTAGCCGCTTTTACACAGAGATGCAAATCTCCCTTCAACAATCGTGTTCATCATGATTGTTGGCTAAACATCCTGCAGTTGAGTCGACAGAGGAAGCCTATCAACAACCAAACCAACTAGAGGAGTTCGATGCTTATGTTTAAGTGAGTCTAATTCATAGTTTTTCATTACTTTGGATCTGCTTTATGTTGTTTAAGTTTTATTGAATTAAGATTTGATGAAACGATCTATGTTTATTTTATGCTTGAATCAATATATGAAAGTATGTTTATTTGAGTTTGATTTTATTCAAAGTAATGCATCTAATCATGTTATAAGAGATTAGGCATGTTTAGTTGAGTAAGAGTTTGGAAACGATCTCGTGATTTCGTGTTGATTGCATGTTTAGTTTGTTTGAAAAGATAAACGAAACCCTAGAATTTGGTTGAAGAAATTTAATTGAATTCGTGAATAAATCACTACTAAAAACTATGTCTTTTAATCACCATCTAGTTGGGATTGTTGGTTGATGTGTGGAATCTAGTCGCCTTTGCCGTGGTTTTCCTCAATTGTTTTAATTAAATCGCTTTAGATTAAGTTTAGTTAAGTTCTAGTTTATAAATTATAAAACTCTTTAAACTTCATTCTTTAAACTCATTCTGACTCATTCCCCTCGCCTCCTCCCGTGCATTTAAAGGAAACTGCCTAACCTAACTTAGCTGGTCCTGGTCGTCACCTCGACTTAGTCCTCGCACCGTAAGCTAACACGTAACTAAAACTCACATGACTTGTGAAAATTCAAAGGCCTAACTCATAGCCACCCGAGCCCGCGAATCAAGCTCGGCCTCATAAGTATGCAATCAAAAACTCAGAGTAGCATACCAGCAAAGACGCCCTTTAAAAGAAAACTTTGGTCGGTGAAATCTAGCCTCGCCTCACAAACTAACTAGGTCAGTTTTACACGCGTTCGAACACGCGTGATGGGCTCGGCCCTATACTCAACCTAAACAAGTATGGCATCCCAAAACATAAAATCATGAATGGCATACTAGGGCACACCTAATCAACAATAAACAAACAATGATAACTCAAAAAGCGTAAACAAAACAACTTCTCTATACCAAACAAAACTAAATCAAAGTACATTGTACAAAATCCTCAAAATAAACTCCTCTCCTAAACTTTAATAGTCCTGGGTCGACTTCTTCCTGGCTCGGACGAAGGAGCCGAGCAAGATACAAAGAAATGTTGGACGGCATACTTGGACACAATGTCCACCCCTCGCTTTAAAATCCTCGTGACGCTGCTCGGTGGCGCGCACCCATTCCTCGGCTTGTAGTAAACTTTCTTAGGAAGGTCATCCAAAGACAAGCGGTAGGACACTAGATCCTGCTCATCCACCCCTGGGTATACCCATGGTTTAGACCGAATCAAGAAGACCTTCAAGGCCTTGGCAAAGGCCGCCAAGCCTTATACTCCTGGATAGCCTCGCACACCGAACCGGATTATGGCCTCTGTGTCAACGATTTTTGCTTGGAGGTCGCTGACCTCCTTCTCCTTCATCTTCTTTTCTCTCGCAAGCTCGCCACAAGTCTTTTAGCTCACCTCTCGAGCTACCTCGCAGCAAGGTTTCATCTCTTCATCCTCGAGTTGAGCAAAACGCTGAGACCCTCTCAGGTCCGCCACCATCAATCTTAACCTTCTCAGTGGTTGAATCTGCAGGCCTTTCCCAACCTCCTAAAAACGCCCCGCCAATCGTGCCCCCAAGAATAATTAGTTAAAGAAAGTTAGACCCCAAAAATTTGGCTTTAAACAAAGAGACAAGAAAATCGCTTAACAACTCCACAGCCTTACAACCTATAATGGCCAACTCTTCGCCGACATGTCAAGCGATCCACCGCCGCTCATAAGCAACTTCCTCCCGAGCTCCTTCAAAAGCTTTAGAACTCCTTTCTTGAGTGGATGACCTCTGTGCGAGGTCGGCCTCGACCGCCTTCCTCTCGATCGCAAGGTCCTCACTGCCTTCTCGTGGATGCCCACCGCCAGCCCCAGAGGAGGAGTAGACAAGGAAGCACCCGCCATAGCAAAGATCTATGATAGGATCTTCCACGCAGACACATGTTGGATGACGGAGTCACTGGCCGACGAACCGCCACTTCCCTTCTCGCTCCGGCAAGCAGTCGGGCGAAATCAGCCACTACAAGTATGAACAAAACATTATTCTCGAAAATGCATAAGTATAACAACAAGAGTAAAATACAAAGGAAAAGGTCCTACAGACTTCCACTCGCTTTTAGTAAATTCCACGTAGGGGTCCGCCCTCAAGATTCTCTAGCCGAGCCAGCCAGAATCACCCATCCTACAAGTTCAAATGCACTCAATGGAGTACCCCGACTTACGGATCTTTTCCACCAACTTCCCATTTAGCTCGACGCCATCCTTGTCAAATTCAGCCATGTTCCACCGACTCACTGGGGTGATAATCATGGTGTACGAGAAGAATCTCTCCTTCCACCGCTTGAAAGAATCCTTACCTTGTGAGTATGGGGACGCCGGATGACCGACCCTTCCTTCTAGAAAAGTAGTACCGGGTAGGATGATCCTTCACCCCTACACGGTGGTAAAAGTACCTAAACTTCTTCATGGTAAACCTTAGGTTTAGCAAATGGCACCGTATAGCAAACCCGATGATGGCTCGATACCATCGGGGCTACTCTAGAAAGCCCTAGCTCAGAATACCGAGTACGGCAAGGAGTGCCAGTAAAAGCAAACCTTCGCAGCACTACCTCGAATATTCCTCGTGAACTGCATGTAAAACCTTCCGGCGGGTCCGAGCAAACAAATGCGGTTCAAGGCAACTTCGGGCGAATCTTCCTTGTCAACCCCATACAACTCGCACATTTCGCCTAGGTCCTCTTGACCTGCATCGGACCCTACGCCTCTACTATCCGCAATAGCCATATCTTTGAAATCGGACTCGTGGTTCCGGGAAATAAGGTTTAAACCTAAAGACAAAGGAACACGGGCTACAAAGCTAAAATGCGAGAAAGAGGAGACACTTACTTGTAAAATGAGTTTGAGGATCGAGGGAGAATAGCAAGCAAAGAACGGAGGCGGATATTTTGCTTTAATAAATTAGTGTGGCGAAACGATTGATATGACCGTCGGTTATAACCCCCAACTCACCTCAAAAAGCGCCCTAGTTAGTATTAGTGGGCGACGACGCCTCGATTCACGGAATAGCTATAGTTGCGTCATAGTTAGCTTTGCCATCTGGCAATTCAAATTCAAAACCTACAAGTTAAACATCCGAGTCGAGCCACCACACAGGCAGATCCGAGCCGACTAACCAAGGCTCGGCTGGATCTGGGGAGCTTATGACAATGCCAAGAATTGAACTTACCTACGTGACACCTCTTTAGTTACTCAACATTAAGTGCAGAGAGAGAAAGGGTGTCGGATGTCCCAGCAGCCGGACTAGAATAGCTCGACTACTCATCCTATGCTCCCTAGGTCGACCAATGCTTAGGACCAGCCTCCGATAAGTATGGACAGGTCTGAGTTCAATCCCGACCACTGCAGGTCGGCCAATACTTGTGTTCAAACTTACCCACATCCGACCTATAAGGTCGGCCTAGGTCCCCCTCGGGCCAAACCCCTTGTACACGTTCTAAATCGATAATTATGAAAGGAATCCCAGTCATAAAGGCTCCAATCTTTATCACTTAATGCGAATATTTGAATGTCACAATTATCTCCTAATATCAAGGAGATCAACCAATCATAATCCTTTTCCTTAGGGAACACGCCAATCAATATCCACCATGGATATGCCACACGCTAAGTCTAGGGCATGAGTCCCTCTATATAAACGATCCCTAAGGAACTGCGAAGACTTGATTCCAATCCGGCATTGATACGAGGCGCCTTGATCACCATCAAGTGCAATAAAACATCTCAAAACACCCCTCTTTATTGTTTTTCCGTATTCTAGAGTACCATTAGATTATCACTGAGAAAGAACCCTAGATATCATTTAGGCGATTTTTGAATCGCCACCAACCATAGGTTTTAAGGAGATAGGGTCATGTTTCATTAACGCCTTTTGGTATAAGGGGAGGGCCATTATACGGCATGTACGAACCTTCTTTTAATTTTTTATTAAAATGTTTTGTTTTAAAAAAAAAAAAAAAAGGTTTATATAAAAATAGATAGGTAATGACCGTTAGGTTCGATCCGGTCCAACTCAATTAGGTTTAGAAACTAAACTGACAAGATCTTCTTCATCGATGTTGATAAGTTGACCCCAAAATTTTCAAACCAAAAGGCATCACTTTATAACAAGAAACTTTAGTGTCCAAAATGCACTAAGTTCTTCATCTTCGGTTCCATCCAAATTTAGTTATATCGTGATGATCCATTCATAAAGATATCACCTCATAGCATGCGGTTTCATCTACCATGAGTTACCGATAGGAAAAAGATGTCACACTTTGGGAATATGTTGTTTATGTCTCAGAAATCCACACATATGTGAATCTAACCATTCTCCTTTCTCACGAGGACAATGCTCGAGATCCATACTAGATATTTAACCTCACAGATTAAGCATGCCTCAATTATCTTGTTGAATTTATCTTGTTGAATTATGTTTCTAGGAGTGGTTTAAGGCCTGGTATGAACCTTCTTTGAGCTTGCTTTACAGGGAGTGATCATTTCTTTACATACAACTGATGGACATCTACCTTCGGGTCAAGCCCGTGAATCTCTTTGCATGCCCAAGAAAATACAACCTTGTAATTTTGAAGGATTTCGAGGTACATCTCTTCATCTTCAGCGGACAAAAGAACATTGATTGTAGGAAATTTTTTAGTAACACTCTCCTAAAAGACTATTTAGGCAAGTGTGAAATGGTCTAACTAGATAAAACGAGTCTTCCTTTCCTCTATGAAAAAGGCAAAAATACAAAGAATATCTTTACACAACCCAAAGAAAGTGATTTGAAGATAGAATGTATTTTCATGTGAAAATAACTCCTAAAATTCTTCTAATAAAATAATAGATTTGTATCTTTTCCTGTCCCTGAAGGCCATTCTCCTGAAGGCCATTATCCTATATATATATATATATATATATATATATATATATATATATAAAAACATGTGCATGATGCACAAGAAAACAAATCTATTTATATCGAAACTTGAATAGTTAACTAAAAATAACTCAACTACTTTATATCAGAGTAAAGTGACATTATACTAATTGTGTTCCACAAACCCTATAAAAAACACTGTATTTATCATATATGAAGAATATTTTGGACTGTGAAAAAGTTTACTTTGAAAAAAAATTATGAACCACCCTAAAAATGGATTCGCCAAAGGCATCCTAATATAACTTGTTCATAGTCCCACGATGAAATTAGAGGGAAAATGCTTGAAGCACCGATTCCCCATAATGAGATATACTGATTCTTCCTAACACGTGAAGTAACATGACGGTTAGTAAAGGGAAAAGAATCAAACTAAGCATTATATGTAAACTATGGTAAAGGCTATTGCACTTCTTGATATTGACTGGTTCGAATCCCCATCCATGCCCTCGATAAAAATTCCAACCCCCTCATCCGCCCCTTCCTCCCCAAACAATAAAATAAAATAAACTATGAAAAATGTGAAATAATTGAAAACATGGTATATCAATCAACCATCTAGCCGTAATAATTTTATCATGGAAATATGTAGTTCGGGAAAAGGTTTGGAACCAAAACAATGCACAATAAAATTTCACACTTCACCTGAGATTTGCTAATGAACCCCATAACATTTACTATTGAGAAATGACAATTTACAATACAACCGCTGTAGATGAAGGTTGTACTGCCGACATACATTACCACATTTCATTTCTTACGCCTCGCATATGATAAAATGTATCATGTGAAAAGAGCAAAATAAAAGCTATAATATATACCACTTGCCACTTGGTACAATTTTCTTACTTAACATTGCACCATAAAATCTCTCGAAAAAAAAAATACAATTGTCACTCAACTTCACGGTTCAATGTAAGTCCAGAAATGACCGATATTTATTCTCTTCAAATTTGAATCAAAATTATAGATTTCATCAAATCTTAATATTTGTAACTCTATAATTTGAAAATTTGACTTCATCCCAACCACTCGTGCATAAACACATCCGAGATAGCAACTCGGATCTTCAAAAAAAATAGTACTTATTTTCTCATTTCCGCATTGTGCACGGTTTATGACTTACATTGCACCGTGCAAATAATTTTAAAATGAAATATTCTTGCATTAACACATCCGAGATAGCAACTCGTTGATTTGGAAATAGCTATAACCACCGTGGAAAACCAATTGTTTATCACAACAAATGATGTATCCAAATCACCCATGAATATTTTTTCCCATCATAATCACTCCGAGGAAATCCATCAGATCGAGCATCTATCAAGAATATGTTTGAAGAGATTTCAAAACGAACAACTATATAACATATAGCCGGTACATTGCCAATGCCGAGGTCACATCCGCCCAAATACAAGATTTTTCTTGAATATCTATATGATATCTCCACTAAAACAACAATAGAAATAATAGTTATACATTTGTTTAACCCTTTTTAAGAATTATTACTATTTAAAAACCCATTTTAAATTAGTTATACATCCTAATTTAAAAATGGGTATCATTAAGTTTTAGTACTCACTCACACCAGAACCAAAAATAAATGCATTGCCTGCAAGGATGGTGTCCGGCCCACTGTACAATTGTCACACTCATGAATATGTCGAACACAAAGTAACTCCCGAAAAGCAAACCACATCAAGAGAAGAAGAAGCATGGCACCTAATTAAGCTCTCATAAAAAAGATTTCCAATGCCAAATCGAAACCAAAAGCTCCCAATCATATTCATACCAATAGACAATAAGATAATGTGAATAAATTGTCGTAAATTGATTCCATCAGCCTATTTTTCATGAAGACTGGGTCACAAAGAAATTGGGAATCGATCCATCCTAGTCCTAGTGGTACATGCCATTGCAAAACCCGGGAACCAGTGGTTCGATTTCATCGCCGCCCGAATAAAAATATCCTTCTCCTTTCCCTAAAAGAAATCACATTAATATTACTATCTACATACACAATGCGATTATTTCACACCTTTTCTTCTACAATTCTAATTTTCTTTTAAAAAGACATGTTACAGGCTTACATCAAATATGTTAAGACAATTTGTAAGTAAGAATCAACTCAAATTTGTAAGTAAATTTTGTCGATAAAAACTCGTAAGATTCTATCAATGAAATAGAAAATAAAATCTATAATGGTCGAGAGAATTAAGGTAGGAATTGCAAAATTCAAAGTCTCGGATATGATAAATACCAGAGGTAAAGAGTAACAAAATAATCTTTTGTAATTTATATAAACCACATCGATGCAACTCTTCACTTAATCCAATCACTGATGTTAGATTAGCCGAGCAATACTATAAACCCCACAAATTATCAATTATATCAACCGACATACATACCAAGAATATATCAATCGCCAATCCAAAGAAGAACATGCCGTAAGCCTCCTCGCAGTGTAGAGTGAATAAGAAGTATCTCGCTTTATTGTCTCATGTTCGATCGAATGCACATACCTCCATCTCGCTTAGAAATAATAAAGCAAAATCTGTGATAAAATAAACAGATTGGTTGAAATAGAAGCATGAGTTTCAAGAGTACATCCATTTATGATCGACATGATCAACCAATCCATTCGCATCCATCATACTAACAAACAAAGCAAAGAGAGCATCACGAATCAAGAATCAAGAATCGAGAGAGTTCTTCGGAGAAAAAATTAACAACATTGATTGGGAAAAAACTAATCAAGATCAAAAATTCAAGAAAGTAAACAAAAATCGATTCATGCTAAAAATAATTACCCGAGCCAAAGCTTCAAAATGACACAATTTCCCACCTCAGCAAAACATTGAAATGAAAATCAAAACATTGGAATGAAATCTACATATAATGGTCAAAAATAAAAGCACAAACAAATTAAAAAAACAATAAAAACAGGAACGTGGAGATTTTAGTTTTGACATTCATTTGAAAATAAAAATAAAGGAGGACATTTAAAAAAAATTGCATTAATTTAATAATGATTCATTTGGGAGTGAACGTGGAGATTTTGGTAGATTGGACATTCATTTCAAAATAAAAATAACGCAGGACATTTATTTCAAAAATTTTGCATTAATTTCTTAATTATTCGTTGATATATATGTTTTTTTCTTCTTATAAAACGGGTCATTGAACGGGTAATTGGGTTAAATCCCTTCCTCTATATATATATTATTATATATAGATAAAGATAATAAAAAGCTCGATAAGGCTCACGAACCTTTCGAATCAAGCTTCACACTGTTTGAGTTCGGCTCGTTTATTATAAAGATTCGCTCGAGTTAGGCTCGAGCTCGATAAAATCTTTATTGAGCGAGCCTTCACGAACCGAACTTTGAACCGCTCGTGAGCGGCTTGGCTCATTTTACACCCCTAATTATTATTCAGTTTAGGATATTGTACTCATTTTCTCTACAGGCATCAAGTCCATGATCTTTCAAAACCTGGAGTTTTCTTTTGTTATCGAAGATATCATGAAGATTGAAGAAAATATATTCTGCTTGTGATATAACTCCACCGGATGTAATTAGCTAGGAGTCCTTTTGTGTACCTTTGTATTGACAACTATATATGGAATTGCCTTGCTGGTTATGACTCTTGTGACTTGAACGTTGATGAATTCTTTAGACTTTGATGGCTTCAACTTGAATTTGATAAATGTGATGTAATGATCTATTCTTGTTTATGTCGACTGTGTATTTTGAGCTTTAAATAAACGAGCAGCTCAAGCTCAAATTGCTCGAAGTGCTCGAAATATTATCGAGCATAATCGAGCCGAATTAGGGCTCGAACGAACTCGAGCAGCCCTTTCTTTAAGGAGTTGCTCGACTCGATAGAAAAAAGTTTGATTCGATTCGGATTATTTACACCCCTAATCATGTATATATGCCTCGAATCTTTTAGACATTTCCCTTTCTTTCTCTCCTGTTCATGTTATTTTTTTTCTTGAGTGCATGTTAGATGGCACTAAGTTAATCTTTTTTTTAAGGAAATATGTTAAACTTGTTATAAAACTAAGAGAATAATAAGGGAAAGAACAATAGGAAATACGAAGTGTAGAGAATAAGGAAAATTGCTTGTGTAATATTTCATTGTATATGTATTTTATAATACATTCTTGGGTGTGAATACAATAAATGAATAGAATCGTAATATTATAAAAAAAATCAATCAGAATCAATCAATATCAATAGACAATCCAAAATATATTATTATATAATACTCCCATTTGATGTCTATTGTTAAACAGCAGATATGATATGCCTAATTAAAACCTTACTAAAAAAAACCTAATGAGAAAAAATCTTAGTTAAGGAAAAATAGTATATATTTATCTGTGTTTGATTTACTCCCCCTGAACCAAGCATCAATCTAAATCCTTCAAACGCCACATACCAATGCTCTTCACCAGTCTTTCAAATGTTGCAGCCAATAATGTCTTGGTAAATTAATCTACTACATTGTCGCTTGACTGGACCTTCTGTACATTATTCTCTCAACTATTTTAAAAATAATGAGTAAAGAATAACATAGCTGAAATATGTTTAGTTAATCCCCATTAATATAATTTCACTTCAATTGAGATATGTAAGATGCATTGTCTTCATATAATACAGTTGGATTATTTTCGTTCTCATATAGACAATGTTTCAATGAGTAAACAACTTAATTGATTTTCTCAATTGTAGTTACGTAACGTATATGTCATGTACTATTAACTTTGCTAGAAAAACCCAATGGGAAAAAAAACTAGACAGGGTAAATAGTTCATTCCATATACGTAATACATGTTGCACTGGCTGCCTCGTTAAAAACCTTTAACTAAGAAAATCATGTGGGAAAAACTTGGTTAAAGGGAAAAAGAGTACATACATTGGTATTAAGACCAAATTCTTAAAATAGTTTTGAAGTTTTTGATCCCCCTGACAACAACAATTTTCCTTATGTACGCATTCCAGTACTATAAAAACATTTTTCTCCAGAACAGATGTAGGAATGATCTTAGTGAACAATTCTTCTAGATTATTACTAAAGCGTAATTTGTATATCCATATATATCTACTAGACTTTATGTAGATAATTGAATGTATGGGCTAAATACTGTCATACCCACTACTCATTCGTGCAACACATGGAACCCACTCATCACTATAATTATAAAAACAATAGGAAAGTAATACAATCACAATCCGCATGCATATATTTCCACTCCTACACATCAGAGTGCTATAAATTCATGACATTAAGTTTGAGTTCTTTTTCAAAACAAAAGTTTATAGCAATAAAAGCAAAACAATTCAATAGAGGTATTCCTTCCTCAATAGGATTACATTCAACATGAATGTTAACGACATTTTTAACGTAACAGTATGCATGTTGCGATTGTCATATTAATTCGTTTTTGAAATCCACCAAGGACTTTCACATCAATATTAATGTCCACCACCAATAAATATGCGCGTAATGACAAATGAAAACTCAAAGTTACCAGCCAGATATATTAGTTAGCGAAACATAACATTATCTATAATGGAAGAATATATTTGATCATTAACAAACAAATATTTCCAATTCACACTCAACCTCAATTGCTTATTTCATTTTTACATAGTCCGAGTATTTTAGACACTCTGTTAATAGATTATTAGCAAATTATGAGGCAAATATGTCGTCGACGAATATGATATTTTATTACAAATTTCTCCAACAAAATTCATTGCTAATTCGTTATTGGGGTGCTTTATTTACACCCCACTTATTCTACCCATACACACCATTGTTTGTAATAAATAAAAACTTTTTGATACACCACACCATTTATATTACGGGTCCTACATTCTACCTATACACCACATTTAGATTATGAAAAAAACACTTTACCAATGGAATCTTACTAATCCCAAGTTTTATAATTAATACTTACAACCCAAAGCTATTTACACCGGAGTGACAAATTTACCCTTCTCTTCTATTTTTTCTTGACCTTAAAAGTCACGCTTTTTCCTTCTTTAATATTTTTCCCATGGCTGGGTTTCAACTCCATGTAAACTCAGATCTCTGTTCCACATCCGTAATCACAACTTTTAACCTTCTCATTATCTGCTCAATCTGAAGCCCAAAGAACATCCCACCTACATCACATACCCGACCCGGAATGTGTGCAAGTATTTTACACCACAACTTTATGAAAACGATGAATCCCGGAGCTGCTATATATGACTAGTAAACAAAAGCTCCACATCGCATAGCAGGTAGATATAATTGAAGCAGGTGTTTTGGCTTTCTGAGATGAGAGGCCAACTTTGAAGTGGGGATCGGGAAAGAATTTGGGAGTTCTGATACAGGGCATGAATGCTGGTGATTTTGGCATGAATATTTGATTCATTGTTCCATGTACAGTGTGCTCCCTGAAATAATCCAATGATTCACATCCAATCCTTTATTGTTCAATTAATTATATTTTTTAAATTTGATTCATTTTTCTAAGAGATCATAGCTTCATTGTATTGGATGGACATTAAAGTATTAAATGAGCGGACTGAATTTGAAGTTAAACCTACCAAGAAAAAAAGACAGCAGAGTTCAGATGATGGAGTTGATGATTAAAGATGGAGTTTATGAACAAAAGTAGGGTTTGATGAATGAAGAACGAGGATGGAAAAATTCTACACTAGTTTAAAGGATGAAGATGATAGTATGATATGAAGATGAAGTAAGTATGATATATAAAGCTAGGGACCTTTTTGTAATATATTTTTGGAGTGGGAATTTGATATAAATGGGGTGTGTAAGTAGGTATGGCAAAATTGTAATTAAGTATGTGGTGCAAATAAATAAATAAAAATATTGTAATTTAAGTGTGGTGCAAAAGTATATTTGGATTATTAGGTGTGGTAAGTGTATGTATAAGTGGTGTATGAGTAGATTTTGTGGGGTGTAAATAATAACTCCTTCATTATTAGCATACATAAATTCCTCATTAACGATGGATTGGTTGTTCCAAGAACCCCAATATTTAATCATTTGATGCACGTGCGATTTTATTTGGGGTTTTCGTCTCCAAGACGAATCACTTTAATAGTATTCATGAGTGACTTACTATGAATTCATTTACCGTGGATTTTTATCTTTACATTGATTGGTCTTCTACATTTCCGTCGTAGAAGAATAATGCTTTTTGGTGCATTTATAAATGGTCACTCTTTTATTCAATTAAGGCATCTGGAAAATTACTTGTTAAATACTACAAGTAAGATTATTTTCGCAGTCGCTTAAATTACTCGCTTATGTTGTTAAAATTTATCGGCATTCTTTTATTCTAAATTGAGATTTTCTTTATCTCCCCTAATGCCGAGAATCGATCTTCAAAATATGTTGCATCGAGCTACACCTTGATGCTCTTTATTCGCCTGTTTAAAAAACATAGTCATTTTATTAAATATCTCATTCTTGAGATTTTCTAAAACAATATCTATCCTACGGTTAATGCGCTAATACACTTGAGATTTTCAAGAATCTTTCAAATAATTTTTCAAATCTTTTAGGGGTTTCTGGGATAAAACAACATAATATAATGAACTTCATATTCGCTTTCTCCCCACATGAGGTCGCTTATTGTGTCCCATATATTAACATGCTATATAGTTATTTTGCATGTCCTTCCAAGACTTCTATATTACCATAACATTCATAATTGATAACCTGCTTTAGTGCTTTAATTCCTAGTAAATTGTGTCAACACTATTATGTGTATTACGTGATTCAATCACGACTATTCGTATTTGAACTTCAAGTCCTTTTATATTATAATGTTTGGCACAAGATATAATTTATTACATTGATTTTTCATCCAGTTAATCTTGGACAATACTTTTATCACCATCGATATACAGAATAGTTGCAATAAACCGCGTCGGATTTTACAATAGAATATGAGATCCTCTTATACGTGTATCAACAAACTTTTTTGATATTTTAATAACGGGGCAATTCAGATAATATCTTTTAGAGACTAATATTTTAACGGTCAATTACTTCATCCGATATCTCATTATTGTATACCGGGTTGTACCAATTTTCTATAATCGCCAACCACTTTTGGTGGGATTTTTTTTCCATCATTATAAATTTGTCATAAACATATGGTACTGCCCACAGTAATTAACACCTGATCGTGTTTCAAATTACGCCCTTCAAGGCACTCACCACTCTTCGAGCACGGCCGTATTTACTTGTTTCGGAAATAGTTCTGAAGAATTTCATTTATACACGTTCACTTCATGCAACAAAATGATGCATTTTGTATGATACGAAACATATATCATTGTTCTAATACATTATCAATCACATTCTCTTCTCGGATTGGACTTATCTCATCATTTCCAAACATATTGCTGTTACACATTTCTTCAAGAAAATAGTATTTAATGCAAGTATTTCAGTCTCGATATGATATCCAATTTTACAGATATCATTAAAACTCATTAAAATTAATTTGAAACTCGAGAGCATAATGCTTTATTTTGAACAATTTTGTTCCAATGGCTCTTTAAAAGCCTTATTAATATAGCATTTGCATCTATTGCATTTAATATTTATTTCTCTCATATTTTAAAAATTCCCTTTATTATTCAAAGATGATGTGCGTTGTCGCACTATTAATGAGACAAGCATTTTCGCTATCATTTCCTTTAATGGGGATCTCAAAATCTCTCATTTGGGAAGAAACAAAAATTAAGATATTCTGAAAAATAAAACTAAAAAGTACATAGGCATTCATAAATATAAATGATGCCAATCAATCGATTTATAAATAATATCAAAACATATCCATTTGTACCATTTTAATCAATCAATTAATTATTAAATTTGAATATTTGTAAATGGTAAAACAAAAATGAATAACTAGACATTATCTCAATCCATAAATGTTCTATGCAAGTATCTTTTTTTCATCAAACACAGATATCAATTATGACTACAAATTTTGTCATCAATCATGTAAAGTACAACTACGTAGATGATTTTATTTACCAAGATTATGACATGTATGATGGTTATAACTCCCTAAAACAAAAGGTTGAATGGTGGTTAATTAATCTAACAATCAAACAAATCTAATTGTATGTAATTAATATATGATTGATCAAAAATAATATACTTACTAAAAAAAAATGATTATAATCACTGATAAGCAATCATGATATCATTATTGCTAATATCAAGCAACAAAGATGATTACCTAAATTATATGATTGTTATACAAATTAAGCGTTATAATGGGAAATACTAAAACAAAACAAAATTACAATAATTTTCCGCATGATGCAATATTAAATGACTATGGAATTTTTTTCATTATTATAAAATGTCGGCCGATTAAAACTTGGCCAAGACATGAAACCAATTTATTTATTCATTTACCACAAACGATGCTAAATTTTTGATGCATCGTATAAAATGACTTTCTCAATATTACCATCAATTATGATGTGTGACTTGATCTTCTAAAGATCATTTCATTTCTTATCATTATTATTGTATCAATCGCGCTTGAAATATTTTTATTAGACTATATCAATAACGCCCTCCTCCACGACTATAACCAAATATTTATAAACCGAAATACATTCTTTATAAGGAATGAACTGTCATAATTTGATGAGGACTCATTTGTCATATCAATGATGACTCATTATTTGTTTTTATAATTCCACATTGAGTGGATTATTATTTTTCATTCATGATACAAAATCATAACCAATTTCATATATACCCTGAATCACTTTAATTGATATTGCTGCTTCATGAGCATATCATCATTGTAAAAAGCGATTAAATTATTTTCTCAACGGTGATCATGAAAATCTCATGATATATTCAGTAACGTATTATATCTGAATATGATCACTCGTAGAGACATATCATTTTCAATGGACTTCTTGTCCTCGGTTCTTTCTTTAAATGACATGTCAACGTGAGTATTCAACATGTCTGACATTTATTTTTGAATTTCATATTCACTTTCGTCACTTTATGACATGTCCATTTATGTGAATTTCATATTCACTTTTTCGAGCTTTATATTTTCATATGGACTTCTGGTCCATTATATGCTCGTTACAAATATTAATCATCCTCACATTCGAGCTTTATATTTTCGTATGGACTTCTGGCCTATTATATGCTCGTTTCAAATATTAATCATCGTCACGTGATCATATACATATTTCCATAATACAGAACTCAGCCTTCAGGGCTCATATCAAATCGATTGACTTGACCCATCATTGTATTGATGTTATCAAGATGCACAAAATCAATATTATATCATTATCATATATTATTGGTATTATAAATTTACCAAAAAGTATATATCATAAAACAAAATGCATAATAGCATCACCAACACAGTTTCAAGTATCGTGATGATAAAAATGGATCTGATTCCTTTAAACAGAAAAGTCAAAATAATTAATAAAATTCCACTTAAATAAAATTAATGACAACTTTATAATCATAAAATAAAAATATGCATTATGATTAAATAATGTAAAAATTACTTCCTTTTAAGTAGATGTCTTAGTTGAGAAAATAAGAATCGGTCTCCATGAGTCATGTAATGGATCTCCACGATCTTCTGTTCCTTTTGATGGTATTATTCAATGTTTAGAATTTTACCACACCTAAACTCTTTTTCTTTTGAATGAGAAAAAATTGATTGAATCAAAACAAAGAAGTTGCAAAAATTGATTGAATCAATTTAAAGTAGTTGCGTAGAGACTCACAATATAACGTTTTATAAAACTAGAGAATAATAAGAGGAAGAACAAGAGGTAATACAAAGTGTAGAGAAGAAGAAAAAATGCATGTGTATTATTTCAATGGTATAAGTGGTATTTATTGTACATTCTTGGGTCTGAATACAATAAATGAATAGAATCGTAATATTACAAAAGATCAATCAGAATCAATCAATATCAATAGACAATCCAAAATATATTATTACATGATAAATCTTTTTTTTTATTTATAGGGTAGGAGACACATTTCATTCTCTCTCTCTTTTTTAAATTCTTTTACATTGTATATGAGAGAAAAATCTACTATAATTGCAATAGAAATTGTAGTGCAATCGCCAATTTTGTTAAACGGTATCACATATCGACCGTGCATTTACTAATGTTCTATCAATATATTTAGTTTAGTTTTGATAAATATTCAAATTGTCACATTAAAAACTGACGCGATGACAAAAAAATGGCAATATCGCACTCGAACACTTATGCCCTTGTTTGTTTTCGTGTTTTGGGTTAGAGTTTTTTTTTTTAAATCACATCAACAATCATTTCTTACTATTATAAAATCATCTCTTACTATTTCACTTTATCTACTTTATTACTTTTTTACCATTATTTTATTCATTCTACTACCTTATTTCAATTTCTCTCACCAATTATTTATTTATCTACACAAATTTCAAAGAAAACATTTTAACTTTATAATCATTACCAAAAAAAACTCCAACCCAAAACAAATACAACCTTAAATTTTGAGAAATAGCTACATTATCTAACTTAAATTTAGATTTAAAGTAATGTCACATCCTACATTAACTTATTTTTGTAATCCTACACATCGGTGCTTCAAATCTTATACATGCATATTTAACTAAATATAGATATATCAATGATATTTATTCCTTAAAACTAAACAATTTATTTTATGAATATATTTAACTTTAAAGAACGTATAAGTCGTAAACATATTATTTTTCATGGAGAAGATAAGTGAGGAGAGTGTCGACGATGAAGAGATTTATGAAATTTTGTATGGGGGAAAAATTCAAGGGGGTTCGAGATGAGGGCGAGGGAAGGTAGTGTTTAGGAATAAATGAGTCTAGCGTTGTCGGTCTGTTAGGGAAGGTTGGGTGGTTTATGATTTCTTATAAAATATATTTTGGGAGGTTTAGGGCTAAAAGAAAATTTAGGGCTTTTTGGTAGGGTTGGGGGATAATTTGGGGCGAGGGGTGGGGTTAGGCGAGGCCAGGAGATGGTGGACGGTGGTAAGGATGGGTAAGAGGGAGGTTGTGGGTAGGGATTGAGGATTATGTATGATTTCTTGTTGAAAAATTAAAGGTATATATGATCATGTTCCTTACTTGAGTTGTTTTCATTTTGAGTCAAAACAAATATTTTTTTCACGAGGTCTTCACTTAAAATAGTATATTTTTGACTCAAACGGTCGCAAACTATAACACACTTTTTGTTTCATCGGGAATCGAACCAAGACTTTCTGGTCCTGATTCTCAAAGAAAATAGTACTCTCTCTGCTTTTTTAATCATTATATTTGATGTCCATGTTTATCCAAAAATGACTAACCTTAAGCTAAAAAGTGACAATGTTCATCCAAAAATTATATCAAATATGATAGTTAAAAAAACGGAAAAGTATTTTTTTCATAAGATAACCAATCTAATGTATAAATACATGACCCATTATTAAAGTTTTCTATAATATGGCATTGCATCTCTAACTAAATATTATCATATTATAAACAATTATATTTTAAATATTTATATTTTTATCCTGCATCGAGTTTTTTTACTATTATAGAAATATTTTTATTATTTTTATTTTAGGATATGCACATTAAGAAAAAGTTTCTAAAGTCGAATCCGGGTAATCTCTCTCTCTCTATGAGCTCCAACCTCTCTCTGTAAGAGTCCCTCCACCATTTTTCTCGTTCTCCTCCGGCCTTCTTGGTCAATCCTCTTGCCTCTTTCTTTTCCTTTCTTACCTCCTCCAACCTTCACCTTCGTCTCAGTTTCTCTCCCTCCTGCTTCCATCATGGACAAGAAGGATATTCAGTTCCTTCTAACTAAGCTAAGCCTGCATGATGAAGAACAAAGCACTGTTACAAGCATAAAAAGCATAGACATTAAAGAATGAGTTCAAAAAGGAGCTAATAGCTTGTTGGGAAAATTTCTAGCTATTAAGGAAGTTTCAGCCAACAATCTAAGGCCTGGAATGGAAAAATCTTGGTCAACTACCCTATTTAAAGCTATCAAGATAAGCAATATTACTACCAATTTCAGTTCGAGAAAAGTGAAGATTTGAAGAAAGTCCTTTATGATGGTCCTTGGTGTTTTGATAACTTTCTTCTAGTCCTCAAGCAATGGAGACCGAGCCTAAACTCACCTTCCTTAGATATTCAAGAAACCCCTTTGGGTTCAAGTACTGGTCCGCCATCCATGTTTATACGGTGGAGGTAGGCAAAAGATTGCCTCATCACCGAAAGATTGTAGCATTATTCAGACAGAGAAGAAATCGGTACCAATCAATTGATGTTCCGGTTAAGGACAACAGTTAATCTGGTGAAATCTCTTCCACAGATGCTATCCATTCTCCTGGAGGAAGATGATGGGATTATTCAAAAAACAACACCCCTAAAAGCTCTGTTCCAATATGAAAGGTTACCCTCTTTTTGTTATTACTGTGGTCTAATGGGTCACACTTCCAGGATTTGTCCCCAAGTCTCAGAAGAGTTCAATCAAGACGACGAAAAAGCCTTCAAGTTTGGATCTTGGTTGAATGCTACAGAGGTACAAAGCTTGTGAAAGAGATTAGGCCTTTAGATACGGAGCTCCAAACCGCCCCCCATTGAACCAAGACTTCAACCAAAAAAATTTGAACTAGCCTCAAAAATCGTAAGTCAAACTCACCGATCCCACCCCAACCACTAAACCCTCCATGTCGTAAAAGCACTCATGTCCTTCTCCCAACGCAAAACCCAATGCCTCTCAACCTAGTATGCACTCCTCCCAAACCTCACAAACGACAAAAATACTTTTCCACCTCTATACTCTCCTAAAAAGCCAATCCTACTTTCCAATTGTCAACATCAAAATCCCTACCATAAGTCAGCCCTATCGCAAAAAGATTCCGCCTCATCCTGTAACCTAGTACACACAAATCTCAAAGTCTAGTGGAAAAGCACAAAAGACAAAAATACCTTTTCGTGACTGCTCATCCCAACCTCTCTCCCCCACCTAATCCCGCCAAGACCCAACTTTTCCTCGAAAAAAAATAGTCAAACCAGCCAAGACCTTTAGCTTATAGCCAAAACACAGCCACCCCACCCCCAAACCAAATCAACTTCCCCAAACCAGATTGCAGTTTTCTTCCTGAAACTCTAAGCTCAGTAAACAGTGCACTTGTTTGCAACTTTGAAAATTTTGAAAACAGAAACCAAGCACCTAAACAAACCAAAAGCATCCAAACCATCTTTACTCCAAACCATCAAGCCATACCAAATCTAGAACCACAAGGCAACCTAACCAATACCTTAAAACTTTCAAAAGATCAAACAGAAACAAACAGCCTCTAAGTGACATCACTAACTTGAATCCTCGCTCGGGAAGAGGAAGCAAGAGGATGATGGGAAGCATCACCAAAAACAAGGAAGGAAATCATCAAAACTCTGGTGAGTCTCGCTGGCAAAGACCATCAGAACCATGAATCTCTTATCTTGAATCGCAGGGCCTAGGCAACCCTGCGGCGCCTTAGCCTCAAATGCCTAGTCAGAAGTTCTTCTCCTTTTCTGCTTTTTCTTCCTGAAACAAAATTATCAGTTAATGCAATGAACAATGTTAGAATAAAATTAAGGTTTGCCTCTGGTTACCATGTTCCTAGTGTGGGAACTAGAGGAGGACTCTCCTTGCTATGGAATGACTCCACTTCAGTCCAAATTGTTACTAGTTCTCTTGGTCATATTGACTCCACAATCACTTACAATAACAAAGTGTTCCGTTTCACTGGCTTTTATGGAAATCCCGATCATACTCTAAGGCTTTTTTCTTGGGATCTCCTTAGGAGACTATTTACTTCTTCAACTCTTCCTTGGATCTGTGCATGTGATTTTAATGAAGTTCTTCATGTCAAAGAAAAAACAGGAGCTGTTATTAGGCCTAGACACCTTATGGAAAACTTCAGAAATGCTCTAAATGACTGTGACCTTCAGGATTTGGGCTACTCTGGAGCAAGGTTTACTTGGAACAATGGAAGACCTAATGGAAATGTTAAGGCTAGACTTGATAGAGCCGTGGCAAACAATTCCTGGATCAACATGTTTCCAAACTTCACAGTCACTCACTTATCCGCTGCTAGGAGTGATCACATCCCCATTCTAATCTCTGATTGTTCTTTCATATGGAAGAATAAGAGCACTAAGAGTTCAATCCACAGATTTGACCCCTTCTGGCTTCAAGATTCTGAGTGTTTTAAGATCTCTAAGGAAGTTTGGGAGCTCTCTCACCATGTTCATGCTCATGATGTTTCCAAAGGCATTGGGAAATTTAGGGACTCTCTTAACTCCTGGAGCTTCAGTAAGTACGGGGAACTTGGTAAGAAGATCAGCAAACTACAGGATAAGCTACAAAGAATGCAGCAAAATGACAACTTTGACATTTGTGAGGAAAAAACTGCTATGCGTAAACTTGATCTCTTGCTAAATATGGAAGAAGATTTCTGAAACAACGGGTAGTGTAATTGGCTAGCATCCGGAGATAGAAACACCTCTTTCTTCCACACTCAGGCCTCTAGAAGACACACAAAGAACATGATTAAATCCCTAATTGCAGAAGATGGAACAACCATTGCTGATCAAATTGGCATGAAAGCCTTTGCCAAGGATTTCTATGAGAACCTTTTCACTTCTCAGTGCAGTACCATTGACCGGTCGTCTCAATGCTTTGATAGAAACCTACCTTCAATCGATTGACCATGAACAAAGTTGTTATCTCCGTGAGTCTTACATCAAGATGAGATTGTCAAAGCTCTAAGGAGCTTGCCTCGGAAGGAAGAGTCCAGTCCATATGGTATGCGTGCCATTTTCTTGCACAAGCATTGGCAACTCTATAGATCGACTCGCCCCTTTCTTTCCTCAATGTCCTCAATAATGGATTGACTTCTCTGATGTTAATGATACCCTTATTTCTCTAATCCCTAAGATCCAAAGCAGTTTCTACTCTCTAAGACTTTAGACCTATCGCTTGAGCAATACAAAGGTACAAGGTTATTTTCAAAGTTCTCAAGCAATGTGCTCAAAAAGACTCTCTGAGACCATCATTGATCCAAATTTCAGAGTGCTTTTCAAAAGGCAGTGTTGATAACCGACAATGCTATTGCAGCTTTTGAGGCTTTCCACACTCTTAGTGGGAGTGGTACCTTTGGGAAAACCAAATGGCCATTAAATTGGACATGATGAAGGCTTTTGATAGGTGGAATGGGACTATTTGGAAATTGTACTCACTAAGATGAACTATCCACCTAGTTTCATCAAACTTATAATGAGATGTGTTTCTTCACCTTCTTTTTCGTGTACTTGTCAACGGGCAACCTTCTTCTAAGTTTTGGCCTACTAGGGTATTAGGCAAGAGGACCCTTTATCCCTTTCCTATTCATCATCCGCTCTGAGGGCTTCTTCAGACCGACAGCAATCAATTTAGTGGTAGTTTCACCCCTTCAGATTTGGGGGAAGGATGGCCCAAGTTTATCCCACTTATTGTTTGGTCGATGACAAAGATAATTTTTGCTAAGGCAGACATAGGTAATGCAAATGCTGTTATGGATATCTTGAAGACTTATGAGCTACTATCTGGTCAGAAGGTGAACCTATCCAAATCCAATATCTACTTCAATAACAAACTGGATGAAATCACAAGAACCCTATCATTCGTGCCTTGAGATTCCTATTGAAACTCAAAAGTGAAGTATCTTGGTCTTCCATTCATGATCGGGACATCAAGGTATGATGTTTTTAGTGCCTAAAAGACAAGATCTGAAAAACTCAATGGATGGAAGGCAATGCACCTTACTACCGCTGGAAATAGGTTTTAATTAAGGTTGTTCTTCAGGCTATACCTGTCTATGTGATGCAATGCTTTCTTCCCAAAGAAATTACTTAATGAGATTATTGTCATGATAAGGAGATTCGGTGGGGAAAAGTAGTAATAATGGAAACTCTATGGCTTGGATCTCCGGGAAAAGTCGTGGTAAACCAAAGATTCAGTGAGGTTAGGGTTCAAGGATCTAGTCAATTTAATCATGCCTTGGCCAAAATAATGCCGAAGATTGTAACTAACCTCTCTCTTGTTAGCCGATTCTACGCTACAAGTACCACAAAAATCAACCTTCCTTTTGGCTGTTGGGCTCAAGGCCTTCTTATCTTTGGAGAAGCTTACTTGCAGCACAGATTTACTTTCTAAAGGAATTCGTGGTCTATAGAACCGGAAGTCACCAACATCCGAATCAACCCCGGTACCTCGAGCCCAGATTTCTGCTCTCTACTTTCGGGTCTCACAAAGATCTACAAACCGTTGATCAATCGCTAAACAATGGAAATTGAACCTACCTCGATTACTCAAACCTTTCTACCATACGGTTGATGCTATTTTGAGCATCCCTATTAGCCAACAGTAACAATGTTGATAGATTAATATGGCACTACGAGAAGAAAGCGGCATTACACCGTTAAATCGGGTTATAAGCTAGCATAGTCTCTTCAACTACAAATGCAAAGCAAAGGGGAGGGCACTACCTCTAAAGCGAATTCGCAATCTTGGAGTTACATCTGGGCACTCCGACTACCGCCTAAAGTCAAAGCTTTTGTCTGGAGGCTTGCCACTGATTCACTTCCAATTGGTTCCAACCTTTTGCGAAGACATATCTCGGACGGCAAATGCCTGATCTGCAAAACTGATATTGAAAGTTGGAAGCATTGTTTTTTCAAATGTAACTGGATCAAAGGACTGTGGAAGTCTTACCCTGAATTCCATTCTGTTGTGGACACCGATTTTGACAGCTTCTTGGATCTCTGTTTTCGCTTTGCTACCCAGTCTACCCCAAATGCAGAATTGTTCTTCTTATTGCTCTGGTTCGCATGGCTTGAGAGAAATAGCACTATCTTCCGATCGATCTTCTTCGCTACTTCATATCCTCAACAAGTCGCCACCTGGGAAGAATTTGCTGTGAGCCTCCTCTATTGATTTGTTTACCAATTGCCAGGACCGCCCCAATTCAAAGGGATTAAACCTAAAATGGTGTCTTGAAAGTCAATACGGATGCCGGATTTCGCCTTTGGCCATGGAACGGCCGAATAGTGATGAGAATCACACCGGTGACTTAATCTCAAAGAATTTCTATTGATCTTGGTGTGGTAGCTTCGTGGAATTTGGCCGAGCTCTCGGCAATTCTTTTGGGTATGAAGGAATCACTAGATCCGGAGTGGTGATGTGAATTTTGAATTGATTCTTCTCTTTGCATCGCAAGAATTCACTCACGAAGATGACCTAACGACAATGGGTGTTTTGGTCTCAAGAATTTGGAAGATGAAGAGATTCTTCAGTGGTTGCAAATTTAATTTGATTGACGAAAATAAGAATATCCCAACTGATAGGCATAAATTAGATTTTTCGATCCCTAATTTTTTATCTGGTTATTGTAACCGGATGCCCAACCCCTCTAATTGTAGTCTCTGCGATTCTTGCAAACTCTTAAATTCTATGAAAGTTATTTGGTTTTCAAAAAAAATAAAGTCGAATCCGGTACGGAGTCAATTCCGCGTGCGAAAAAGATAAATGTAGAACGGACCAGATGGTAGCCCACCGACTTCTTCTCTCAACTTTTTTCCTATAAATACTAACCCTGACCTAATCTAATTTTATTCACGCTTATCGTGTCTCTGTGTTTCCTTCGAATATTGTTTGTCTGTGTTGATTTCGTTTCTCCTGTGAATGCAATTTTCTCTGTGTTGATTGATGAAGAATTGATGGAGAATTCGTTGGTTGAAATTCGTATTCGATTTCTAATTGAATCTGAATCTTCTTCTTTACCGTTTGCTCCTGAAATCTTCTTCTTTACCGTTTGCTCCTGAAATTTCTCCCTCATGGAATCATCGCAAACATATGATGCTGTCGAGATAGCCTTTCACTGTCAGCGGTTGATCGCCTGGTCTCCTTATTAACTAGAATTGGATTCTCAATGAGATGAATTTTTGTGAGCTTTTTTTTCCCTAAGGAGATGTTTTAGTTGATGTTATATTTAGTTATTGATTGAATGATCGTATAGGACCGTGTCTGAATTGTTGGTCGTCATCGTTGGAATGCTGTTTTGTCCCGGAGATGTTTCAGGATGTCCGCAGGATAAGAGTCCGTACGGTTGCATCTTCCTGATTTTTTAAGTCGATGAGATTCAAGGGGAAATTGTTGGGTTTCTCCCCGGTGATTATTGTTTTGATTCTCAGATCTTCCTTCTTGATTGGGTTTTCTTCAAAGTTTCTCACCGGATTTTGAAAACAACTTTCTGACTGGATTTGAAAACAAGAGGGCCTCGACTGGGGATTGGGCCGACTTCACAAGTGCTATTTTTTCTCTGAACTTTCATAGCCTATTGGTTCTTCTCCTTGTCTACGTAGATTTATGTGTTTTTAGGCTATTGAACTTGCATATAGACTCTTAGCATAGCAAGGTCTTCTGGTTTTTCAATGTTTGTGAGTTTCATATAGCCCTGTTATCTCTTTGTTGCAGGTTTTTACTGGTCATGTCATTGTTTAACCATCTTAGACAGATTATATATTACTTTAGGTTCATCGTCTGATATCTTCCGTTACCCTGTTGAACATGATAGGTAGCTCTGATCAACAGTGGATATATTCTCTGGTGAAAAATCGGGCAATTAGCTGTGGACTCTGAAGTTCAGTTTCCTTTCTTGATGTTTCTGATTTCATTGGGAAGCTTCACTGGGAAGCTCAGCTCAATCTAGTTATTATTTGCAGCAGTGTGGTCGACTTAATTAATGGCCTTAGAAGCTTGGAAGCAATGAGAAGGACTGCTCTTTCAGGCTTGCTCAGTCTTCTTGACGATCTTAGATATAATCTTCTTTAGTTTTGTCATCTCATAATCTTCTTTTTAGTCTTCTTGGGAGTGTGCTCAATCCAGTTAGCTTTATTTGCAGCTGCGCGTGTTGTGTCCACCTTCTGATTGATTTTGGAAGCTATATAAGGATTGCTTTTTCAGGCTTGCGCTTAATCTCTCTTGATCTTCTCAGATATATAATCTCATGTCTTATTTTTTCAGGCCCTTTTAGTCGTAGAGGGCTTTTTGTTGGATGATTTTTTGTGCAGAATCAGAAAGTCTTATCTTTAAAGGGATTTTCTTATTTCGTATAGTTTTCTTTGTGACAGTTGTGATTTTCATGAAAGCTCAAGGCATTATTTGCAGTCACACGAGTTGCATGTGGCCTTGGAAGCTATGGAAGGCCGTCTTTGAGGCTTGCTTTGTCTTCTTGATGTTCTTAAATATATCATTTCGTATGTTATCTTTTCATACTTTCTTAGTCGTCCTTAGGTTTTTCGTCTCATATTTTTCGTTATGATGCTGTCGTGTTAGGTATGCCTTAATGGGGGTCACTCTTCCTCTTCCATCTCGTTTCTTGGGAGATCCATTCAGTGAAGAATCTGATATGAAGCCTTGTCCTTTAAAGGGGTTCCTTTTGTTTAGTTGTTTTCCTTTACATTTTCGACTTCTTCAGGAAACTCAATCCAATATGTCTTATTTTCCGACATGTAGGTCTTATGGTTGACATTACACTGTTATTGGAGGCTATTAGGATTTATCTTCAGGCTTGCTCTGTCTTCTTGATGATCTTAGATTATATTGTCACGCGACTTGTTTCTTCTTTGCTCAAAAGAATGAACTGTATTGTTTTCATGGGCTTGCTTAGTATGCTATAGGTTCATTTCATATACTTTGTTATGCTGTTGAACATGTTAGGTAGCTCTGATGGAGGTTGATGTTCCCCCCTTCCGGGTTTGTCGAGATGGTCATGATGCCCTGTGATTTTGAAGAGTTTTTTGTTTGGATTTTTTTCTTGACATTTTGACTTTTTCTTGAAGCTCAATTTATTCCGCTTTATGTGCAGCCTGTAAGTTGTGGTTGACATTATTGTGTGGTGGTTGACAATGTGACCGGGTTTCTTGGGATGATCCTTTGGCGAAGAATCAGGCATGAAGCCTTATGAGTTAAAAGGGTTTTTGTTTGGTTTTTTCCTTCTTGATTTGACTTTTTTTGGATGCTCAATTTAGTTCGATTTATGTGCTAGTCGTGAGAGTTGTGGTTGACGTTGTGACTGGTTTTGGATGCTAGGATGACTGTTTTCAAGGGTTGCTTGGCGTTCTTGTTGATCTCATGTCATGTTGAGTTTTATTTGATTTGCTTAGACTTCTTTAGGTTTGTCATCTCATTTGTCATCATGTTGTTTGTAGTTCCCCCTCTTTCCTGTTTGTTGGGATGATCCTTTGGTGAAGACGCAAGACAAGAAGCCTTGAACCTTGAAGGGTTTTATTTTTATTTTTAATTTGACGTTTTCAGCTTTTTTCTGGGAACTTGATCCAATTTGCGTTATTTGCAGCACCATGCATAAAACGTTGTTGACCTAGTGGCTTATCATGGAAGTTATGTGAAGGACTGCTCTTTCAGGCTTTCTTATTTTCATTCGATTATAATATCATTTCAAATCTTTCCTCGACTTGTTTAGTCTTCTTTAGGTTATTCATCTCATGTCAAGGTAGTTGGTAGTTTTGTTGTAGGGAGTGGTGCCTCATCTTTCTGGTTTGTTGGAATTATCCTTGGTGAAGAAGTGGTCATGAAGCCTTGTGCTTTGAAGGGTTTTATTTGTTTAGTTTTCTTGATATTTGCCATGTTTTTTTGAAGCTCAATCCCGTTTCTTTTTGGCAGAAGACAAGTCCTTGGTCTTGAAAGCTATTAGAAGGACTTCTCTTCCTGGCTTATGTAGTCTTCTTGATGATCTTACTGCTCTTGCGGACTTCTTCTCTATTCCTCTTGATGATCTTCGATGATATCACCTCATGTTGACTTGTCTCATGTTTGCCACCATCTCATGTCTGTTATGCAGTTGAAAATGTTAGCTAGCTCTGATGAAGGTGGTGGGGTACCTTTTTCTGGTTGGTTGGGATAATCCTTGGCGAAGAATCGGACATGAAGCCTTGCTTTTGAAGGATCTTTTTCGCTAGTTTTTTTGTTGGTATTTGTTACTTTCTCAGGAAGCTCAGTCCAGTTTTCTATATTTGCAGCTGTTTGGGTTGTGTGGTTGACATTGTGACCGGTGTTAAAGACTTTGAGAAGGACTGCGTTTTTAGGCTTGCTTTGTCTTCTCATGATCATAGATTTTATCTTTCTTGATTTTTTCTGGCTTCTCCGGTAACTCGTCCCGACTTGTTTTATTTACAGGCTTATAAGTTTAAGTGGTCGACTTTGCGACCGGTATTGGAAGCTATGAGGACTGCATTTTTCAGGCTTGCTTACTTGCGTAGTCTTTTCGACGATCAGAGATTTTATATTTCTTGATGTTATCGGCTTCTTTTGGATATTAATTCCAGTTTGCTTTATTTGCAGAAATATAAGTTAAGTGGCTGACCTTGTAACTGATCTTGATCTTGGAAGCCACAAGGACAGCCCTTTCAAATCGCCCTTTCAGGCTTGATTAGTCTTCTTTGATGACCTTAGATTATATCATCTCATACCATTCTTTCTCTGACTTGCTTAGTCTTCTTTTAGGTTTGTCATCTCATGTCTTTTGTTATGCTGATGAACATGTTAGGTTGCACTGGTGGAGGGTGACGCTACCTCTTTTTAGTTTGTTGGGGTGATTCTTGTTAAAGATTCAGATATTGAAGCGTTGGGACTATGAAGGGTTTTTATTTGTTTACTTTTCTTGATTGATATTTGCTGTTTTTCTGGAAGCTCAATCCAGTTTTTTTTTTTTGGCAGCCATGTGAGTTGTGTCAGGATCACCTTATGACTGGCCTTGGGGGCCATGTGAATGACTGCATTTTCAGGCTTGCTTAGTCTTCTTGATGATCATAGTTTATATCTTTCTTGATATTTTTGGCCTATTTTGGGAACTCAATTCAATTTGCTCTATTGCAGCCGCATAAGATAAGTCCTTGAGCTTGTGGTTGGTCTTGGAAGCTATTAGAAGGACTTCTCTTCCAGGCTTGCTTAGTCTTCTTGATGATCTACAGTGATATCACCTTATGTCTTATCTTTTTCGGACTTGTTTAGTTTTCTTAGGTTGCCTCCATCTCATGTCTTCCATTATGCTGTTGAAAATATTAGGTGGCTCGTCTTTTTGGTTCGTTGGGATAATCCTTGGTGAAGAATCAGACAGAAAGCATTCCACTTTGAAGTGTTTTTTGGGCTAGTTTTTTGTTAGTATTTGCGACTTTCTCAGGAAGCTCAGTCCAGTTTTCTTTATTGCAGCAGAATCGGTCGGGTTGTTGACCTTGTGATTGGTGTTAAAGGCTACGAGAAGGACTGTGTTTTCAGGCTTGCTTTGTCTTCTCATGATCATAGATTTTATCCTTCTTGATTTTTCTGGCTTCTCCGGTAACTCTTCCCGACTTGTTTTATTTACAGCCTTATAAGTTAAAGTGGTTTGACTCTCATGACCGGTCTTGGAAGCTATGAGAAGGACTGCATTTTTCAGGCTTGCTTGCTTGCTTATTCTTTTCGATGATCAGAGATTTTATATTTCTTGATGTTATCGGCTTCTTTTGGATATTCATTCCAGTTCGCTTTATTTGCAGAAATATAAGTTAAGTGGCTGACCTTGTAACTGATCTTGATCTTGGAAGCCACAAGGACAGCCCTTTCAAATTGCCGTTTCAGGCTTGATTAGTCTTCTTTGATGATCCTAGATTATATCATCTCATACCATTCTTTCTCAGACTTGCTTAGTCCTCTTTAAGGTTTGTCATCTCATGTCTTTTATGCTGATGAACATGTTAGGTTGCACTGGTGGAGGGTGGCACTACCTCTTTTTAGTTTGTTGGGGGATGATTCTTGTTAAAGATTCAGATATGAAGCCTTGGGACTATGAAGGGTTTTTTTGTTTACTTTTCTTGATTAATATTTGCCGTGTTTTCCGGAAGCTCAATCCAGTTTTCTTTTTTGGCAGCCATGTGAGTTGTGTCGGGTTCATATGACTGGCCTTGGGGGCTATGTGAATGACTGCATTTTCAGGCTTGCTTAGTCTTCTTGATGATCATAGTTTATATCTTTCTTGATATTTTTGACCTATTTTGGGAACTCAATTAAATTTGCTCTTTTGCAGCCACATAACACTAGTCCTTGTGCTTGTGGTTGATCTTCGAAGCTATTAGAAGGACTTCTCTTCCAGGCTTGCTTAGTCTTCTTGATGATCTTCAATGATATCACCTTCTGTCTTATCTTTTTCGGACTTGTTTAGTTTTCTTAGGTTGCCTCCATCTCATGTCTTCCGTTATGCTGTTGAAAATATTAGGTAGCTCTGATGGAGGGGGTGGATCTTCTTTTTGGTTTGTTGGGATAATCCTTGGTGAAGAATCAGACAGAAAGCATTGCACTTTGAAGTGTTTTTTGGGCTAGTATTTTGTTAGTATTTGCGACTTTCTCGGGAAGCTCAGTCCAGTTTTCTTTATTGTAGCAGAATCGGTCGAGTTGTTGATCTTGTGATTGGTGTTAAAGGCTACGAGAAGGACTGTTTTCAGGCTTGGTTTGTCTTCTCATGATCATTGATTTTATCTTTCTTGATTTTTTCTGGCTTCTTCGGTAACTCGACCGGACTTGTTTTATTTACAGCCTTATAAGTTTAAGTGGTTGACTTTGCGACCGGTCTTGGAAGCTGTGAGAAGGACTGCATTTTTCAGGCTTGCTTACTTGCTTAGTCTTTTCGACGATCAGAGATTTTATATTTCTTGATGTTATCGGCTACTTTTGGAAATTCATTCCAGTTTGCTTTATTTGCAGAAAAATAAGTTAAGTGGCTGACCTTTTAACCGATCTTGATCTTGGAAGCCACAAGGACAGCCCTTTCAAATTGCCCTTTCAGGCTTGATTAGTCTTCTTTGATGATCTTAGATTATATCATCTCATACCATTCTTTCTCAGACTTGCTTAGTCTTCTTTTAGGTTTGTAATCTCATGTCTTTTGTTATGCTGATGAACATGTTAGGTTGCACTGGTGGAGGGTGGCGTTACCTCTTTTTAGTTTGTTGGGGTGATTCTTGTTAAAGATTCAGATATGAAGCCTTGGGACTATGAATGGTTTTTATTTGTTTACTTTTCTTGATTGATATTTGCCGTGTTTTCCGGAAGCTCAATCCAGTTCTTTTTTTGGCAGCCATGTGAGTTGTCTCGGTTCACCTTATAGTTTATATCTTTCTTGATATTTTTTTACCTATTTTGGGAACTCAATTCAATTTTCTCTATTACAGCCGCATAAGATAAGTCCTTCAGCTTGTGGTTGGTCTTGGAATCTGTTAGAAGGACTTCTCTTCCAGGCTTGCTTAGTCTTCTTGATGATCTTCAATGATATATCACCTTATGTCTTTATCTTTTTCGGACTTGTTTAGTTTTCTTAGGGTGCCTCCATCTCATGTATTCCATTATGCTGTTGAAAATATTAGGTGGCTCTGATGGAGAGGGTGGCTCTTCGTTTTGGTTGGTTAGGATATTCCTTGGTGGATGAATCAGACAGAAAGCATTGCTTTTTAAAGTGTATTTTTTGGCTCAGTCCAGTTTTCTTTATTGCAGCAGAATCGGTCGTGTTGTTGACCTTGTGATCGGTGTTATAGGCTACGAGAAGGACTGTTTTCAGGCTTGCTTTGTCTTCTCATGATCATAGATTTTATCTTTCTTGATTTTCCTTCTTTTGGTAACTCGTTCCGATTTTTTTTATATTTACAGCCATATAAGTTTAAGTGGGTTGACTTTGTGACTGGCCTTGGAAGCTATGGGAAGGACTGTGTTTTTCAGGCTTCCTTATTTTCGATGATCATAAATTTTATCTTTCTTGCTGATATTTTCGGCTTCTTCTAGAATCTCATTCCAGTTTATGCGTTATTTGCAGCAACATTAGTTAAGTGGCTGAACTTGTGACTGGTCTTGGAAGCCGGAATGACTGCTCTTTCAGGCTTGCTTAGTCTTCTTGATGATCTAAGATTATACCATCTCATATCTTTCAATTTTAGACTTGCTTAGTCTTCTTGATGATCTAAGATTATATCATCTCATATCTTTCAATTTCAGACTTGCTTAGTCTTCTTTTTTCAATTTCAGACTTGATTTTTCAGGCTTGCTGATTATCATGAATCAGATCAGCTTAAGTTGTTCGGAAAACCTTGAAGTTGAACCTCTGAACCTGTTTATCTGAAAGCATCGTCTTGATGTTGGACATGGATGAGGTCCTTTCTTTAGTTGTCTCCCGCTCCAATCATTGAAGCCGACTTAACTTGGCGAGTTCTTTCTTCTCCTTTTAGTGCGTCTTTATCTGTTATTTTAACTGGACTTAATTTTCCCATCTCGTTTCTTAATTTTTTATTTTTATTTTTAATTTCACAAACACTTGGTAGTTTGTCTAGGCTCCTTCCTTGCTGGGAATTCTAGATCATCATTGTCTTGAAAGGTCAAAATGTTTCTGTTTGCCTTTGCAAGAGAACCTATGAGCTTAGCGTAATGGCTTCTACATGGAAAAAAGGTCAAAGAGGTTAATTATACAACAATTAATTACATGATCTAGAGACTGGCATTAGCCACAGGAATTTTAATCTCATGAACTAGAGTTGCCAGGGAATCGTGTGCGTCTTTGCTGGACAAGACTATCATACTTACCTATCTATGCATGAGAGCCAGCATGATAAATGTTTCATTTTGAAAGGGTTTCTATTGATGTTTCAGTCAAGCTACATACGGCCCTCATCTTCATAACCGGATTGCTTGCCTGCCATGTCATGTCTTCGTTCTCTGTTCGACTTTCCAAATGATCTGGTTAATGTCCTTCATTGTGTGTTTTGCATTTCTGTTTTATCAGTTGAATTATTTCTTTGATAATATGGGATGCACATGTGCTTGGCTTTTCACAATAGTATCAATGGACGGTCATCATCCACTGGTATGGTCTGTCTACATATTCAATGTGTCAAAGTTGTCTTTTCATGTTGTGTTGCTGACTGGTTTCTCTTCCAATGAAAAAGCCTGGTCTTGATTTTTCTGCCTGTTACTAAAGAATTTAGCCTTAAAAATGGAATCTCATGGGCAAGAAGATGGTGATATTTAGTCTGAAAGTGATACTTGTTTCTATTTTCAGATAAGGACTACGCCTGACATGCATATGGTATGTTTTGGCAATTGAACATTTATTAAAGCTTGTGATTTGAAAGTGCTGACAATTATAGAGAGGAACTACTTTTTTAGATTACTATTAAGACATTTGTGAAATTTTATTATTGCTGAAAGCAGATTTCTTCTTTTTGCACCGAGCTGAAGATTACTGTTGTTAAATCTGGAACTTATACACAACTTTGTCTTGATTATTATTAGTTTACCGTCTGATTTTTCTGAATTTAAAAGACGTATTAGTTTTGTTATCAGAGAACTTTCCATTAGTTCAGTGTTTAAAAAGGTGTTCTCAGAGAATCGTTCACGAAAATGAACAAATAAGGCAAGACTCGCATCTTATCTCATCTTTTCTTGGTTTGTTAAATTGGATATACTTTCGCATCTTCTCTCCCAACCAGCCTGGAAATATCGAGTCATCGTGTTTACTGTTCTTTGCTAACCCGATGTTTCTTGTAATATATTTATGAAGTGCTAATTTAGGGAAACTTTTTTAACTCCGCCCATGTGATCTCATATGAACATGGCCGGTCCCAAGCCCGGTAAAAGGAGGAGGGAAAAAGTAATACTATATTCTCTGTTGGTTCTGAATATGGTCTGTGCTTTGTTATTGCTTTGCTTGATTTTGGCAGATATGCAGCTATGTGGTACATGTTTGTTTTTTGACAGATACAAATGGTGGTATTTTGGGCTGATGTGTCTTTTCAACGCCTGCTTGGAATCCATGTGGCTTGCTTACTCTATCTTGGTTTAAAACTCAAGAAATTTTATCAAAACGCGCATACACACTGTTTTAACTTGCCCATGTTGGTGATTTTTACACTACGATTTTAAATTTAAAAAAAGAGGATTTGTTACTGTTTAATTATATGTTTTTGCTTTGTCAATGAGCAAAGTAGAGTTCTTCATGATCACTGAGTTTCACTTTCTGTATGGATAACATTGCAACTTGCTGTTGTAGATGTCTAATCATATAATCTTGGACGACGTTGATTTAAATATGATTTGCATGCCTAACTTTGGCAGATATGCTTTCCGGTGCTTGTTTGATTTTTGGCTAATACAGTGATTGATGCAAAAGGCGGTATGTTTTTTGCTGATGTATCTTATGATTGACCATAAAACGCCAACATTGATGACTCCAGGTGTCTTGATTGTAGTCTTGAAAGAGGAATGCTTTGGAAGACCTTGTACCCGGACCCGGTTAGTGTGCTGCTGTTTCAAATTACTTTTGGCATCCATCCATTTATTGAATATTTTTTCTGCTGAACAAAACGTCATTCCCATTGGTGTTCCTCCTTCAACTCCAACGTCAGTGACACTGACGTCCTTAAGTTGTGCTACTTTTATAACGTGAATGTCGATTATCATCACACTATCATCGATCGATGATGTTGGTGTTGAGAGGAACACCAGCCGAATGACGCGTCGCCTTTTTTGAAAACAAATGTAGTCTTTGAAGTAATTTTTATGGTCAGGAAGTAAGAGGTCATGTAAGTAATTTGATATGTCTTGATAAACCACCAATGATTATTATCCAAAAGGTTACGAATATATATAACTTATATTATATTGTAAATTCTGAAAGAAGAGTCAAAATAATGTCGGACATATGTTAATAATATATTTCAAAAGAACAACTCTAAAAGGATAATGATTTACGGGATTCTAAACATAGAGAGAGGTTTATGAATATAAATTTCAATGTACTACAATTGACAGTTATGGACTTATTTACATGCTCCATAGATTTTGAGAAAATAGTTATGTTTACATGAGGGAAAAAAATGAAAACAAAGTTTATTACCTCGTTTGATTGATTTTCCCAAATAAAATATGAAAGTAATTTGATGAATAATCTAAAAAATCTAAGTGTTATATTGATATTTATGCCGGGGAGGACCCACATAGGTTACGGTGTGGGTCAGTGTCCACTAAGATCCAATATTTTTACTTTATTAAAATGATACAATTTTGATTTTAAAAATGAAAACAATTGTACTAATGTCTCCATTGTATTTTCGAATCTGTTTCGATGCCCCAGTGTAAAACTCTTCTGAGTCCGCCACTGATTTATGCTAATCAAATAAAATATAAAACACATATTTGTTTCAAAGAATATAAGTCTTATAGATGTTGTATAATAAATTTTACTTTCAAGAAACAAATAAGAACCGATGTTTTATAAATTTTATAAAACGATGTTCAAAAGGTTAAGACCAATATGTTTCGAAATGTTTCTATCCCTTGAAGCCAATAAAGTGCTTGAACATTTTTTATAAGTTGGTTTTTAAAACATTAGTTATATATACACGTATATTTATAGATACATATATTTATCATTTTCGTTTTTGCCAAAATTATAATTGTATTTAAGAAAAAATATGTATTGTACATGACATGGTATGACCCGACTTTATGCACATGATACTCAATATGCAACCCGGGTTCCAAGTAAAGCGAGTCTAACAAGTTCACTGGTACCTTAGGCTTCAAAACATACATCAACCGCATCTAAATGGTTGTTACAATGTATAAGACATTACTAAAACACCGACAAGACGCATGCCGTCTTCTGTCCCTTATTGTCAGTTCGAAGTAGGACACTTACGAACTCATACCACCGACATGATGCAGACTCACCTTGGTAAGTACCCGCAACTTAGTATAAATCCTTATTGGACTCATATGACGGTTATACAGTCAAACATGACATTAATTCATGATCTTATAGCGGTCGGTTCCATAATTTTTACGCTTACGGGGCCATGATTGCACCATTACTGCCCTTGCAACCGCTTCAGGTCATTGAACACGTCATCAATGGACGCACAATCAATGTAACGCCCCGTTTCCGGATACCGAGTCCTTATCCGGAAAAGAAATATTCGGCGCGTATAATATTAAATAAATATAAAATTATACGTAAGTCTCTACTATGTCGTATCGAGTTTAGCAATACGGAAGCTAAAAAGACTCGGCAAACACAATAAATGCTACAAAGTAAGAATACGAACTCAACAAACTAAAGATAGAATGTTTGATTTACATCAACGATTTCTCCAATATCTTACAAAAAGCACGATGTCTTAAAACAAATACACATATTTTTACAAAGTCTAAAAATAAAAGAACAACATTTGTCTAGAAAAGGGAAAACCAACAAAGTTTAGTGCAGCACGAAAGAAAGGAAACTGGACGCATCATCAAGCATCATCATCATTATATATCTGTTGGATCGATAATGCACGAATACACTCTAGAAGGGGGGGGGGGGGGGTTGAATAGAGTTGTTGTTTTATTACTACTTTTTCGATTTATTAAAAATGCAACAGATTATATCAAAACAGGAGCACATAATCACACAATTATTAACAAGTTAAATGGAAGCTAATTTAACCGGTTATTCGATTGTGTGAAATTACACCTACGTGATCAAGAATTTCTAAGAGTGATTAAAATTATAAAAATAGTTAATCCACATAATGATGAAGAAGATTTATAGAGACCACACTAAGTGTATACAAAGTGTGAGTGATAGGATGAGATCTAGAGACTGTAAACAAATTGGCAACATAAATGATATATCAAAGCTAATAATACTGTAGTAAACAAATGTGTCACAAGTTTTACAAGCAAAACTATATATATGTATAAAGGAGAGCAGGTTAAAGACTACAGTGTCAAAAGCTATTACACAGATGCAATATAGTTCTAGCTATTACATAGTATTCAGTACAAATACACTGCAACAAGAAATGGACCAATACTAAGCTGATGAATCAACTTCAATACTAAAATGATAGTTAGATTAGAGTCTCAACTCAAGATTGACTATCAAGGCAGTAGTGCCACTGATTAAAGAAACACCAGCAGGTCCTAAAGATTACTTCCAGCCTGTTACAGATAGTTCAAGGGATTTGCAGGCTTCTCAGGCAAAGTGCAGGCAACACGAACTTTAACAGACAACGAATATGCAGTAGAGTTCACTAAAAGTGCAGCAAGAACACCAACATGGTCAGAGATGATTTGCAGAGCAAATCAAATCTGATTAGTCACAGATATAACAGGTAAAACACAGTAAGGGGGTAGAAATTCAGATTTCTAATCACAAGGATTAGGATTCTGAGTTTCCCAACAATTTAAGGGGAATAAAAACTATAGACACTAAAACAAGTCCTGTACCAGTACACACTTGCTAGAGGATCAAAAACTCAGTCTGCTAATGCCTTATGCACAAGGTCAATGTGTAGTAAAAACCAACCACACTATAAAGCGAGATCCCGAACTCTTGATACAATGCAAATCAGATGCTGAACAAAACTTAGCACAAGCAGGGGATGAACACTTCTGACCTTTTAGACTGCCAATAACTAGAAAGTCAGATTTGCTGAGCCTTGACCACAAAGCAATGTTCTAAAAATCGCTAGGCGAAGACGACGCTGCTGAGAGGCGCCTAGGGCCCAGGGCGCCTAGGCGACGCCTAGGCGGCGCCAGCGCTTTTAGGGTTTTTAGGGGTTTTAGGGTTTTAAGGGGGTTTTAGGGTTTTTACGGGGGTTTTAGGGTTTTACGGGGCTTTTTAGGGTTTTAAGGGGTTTTAGGGTTTTATGCCTCTTTCTTGTCTAACACTTGGGAAAACTTAGATGTTCGCCTGATGAAAGTCATGAAACCCTAATTGCCTGAAAGGACCTAAGAGGGCCTGTAAGGGCCTAGGAGCGCCTGAAGGGCCTAGGAGCGCTAGAGGGCCCAGTGGGCGCCTAAAATCGCCCAAAGACCCTGTCGCCCAGCCAGAAGTCGCCCAGAGCCAAGGCGAGATGCCCTGGTGCGCTAGGAGCTAAGCGGCGCCTGGCGGCCGCCAGAGGCGATTTTAGAACATTGCCACAAAGGCAGCAACTTTGGTAATCAACCAAATTGCATAATCAACAGTTTAGATCCTTTCTTAATTTCAGCAGTTCCAAGTCTCAGAATGTTCAAACATGCAACAAGGGTAGACATACAGATAATAGGCTTGATCAATATTTTTGATTAATACAAAATTAGAGGTCAACATAAAGTCACTTTTTGTGCCAAATTTTCACTTAGGCACTGTAGAGATGATTCTTTCTGTACAACTGATTTTAGGACAGAGGTATACTGATCAACACTATTACTACAACTTAAACACAGTTACAAAAAGCAGTAAAAACTAAAGTATCTGAATTTGAGTACCTTCATAGAAGAACACAAAAATTCAGACTACTACCAAGGTTGATCCTGAGTCCTGTGTATTGCTTTGCCAGTCCTCAAGCTATACGCACTCCTAGCAAGATTCCAACCAAATTCATTATCACTTCATGCAAGTGATAGAGAATTCAAGCCACAAACTTCTACTGCTCAAAACTTAGAAAACTTTTTAAGTGAGAAAGTGTGGGAAAGCTCTTTTTGTCAACTGATACTTACCATGGTTGATGTTAGTAGTTATTTATAGGACTGAACTGACGGACTCGAGAACCATTTAGGCCTGGTTATTACTAGACAGAGTTTAATTAACTTTTAAGGCATTACTGGACCAAAGCCCTCAACATTTTGACTCAAACCAGACCATCATCAGGTCAATACACCCTAGGTCGTTCTTACTAGCCCACACAAGCCAATTTACCTGTGCGGTTTTGATTGAGATTCACAAAACCGGGGCTGGTTGGACCAATGAAGAAGAGAACCACCAGTCTGAAAATGGCAACACTCAATTCTCCATGAATCCAACTTGGAAACGCGACAGGTTCATCCTTTAACGGTTACGAAACCAGCCATCACGTGCAAGAACGCATTTCTGGGTCATAATTCTGCAAATCAGAGCCAAAAAGGCAAGTCAAGGCAGATATTCGCTCGTATCAATAGAATATCAAACGATATTAACATAAATAAAGGAAAGATACGACCTTTAATGCTGCAATGTAAAATTGCCTTCACAGAGTTGAAATCTGCATTGCCAAGAATCAAATCGGCCTTAGTTCGCAAATCGAAACCTTCTCCATATGAAATTATCACGTGGTTGCTACGATTTTGAATGAGCCATCACAGGATATGATTCTGTGAAGCTACGAAGTCGTATTTCATCATAAGGATCGGATGAAAATATAAGGTGAGGAGTGAAAGAGTGGATGAAACGGTTTACAGATTTTATAGGATACGAGTAATCATCATTGAAGACAAGAATTGAAAAAGGTTGAAGGAGAGAAGTGGATTTTTAGGAGAGCATTGAAAGGATGAGATTTCCAGAATCGGCTGAGAAATGATTAGGGTTATGTTGAAAGTCGGGTTTTGAGGCTTATAAGGTTGGGCCAGACTTGAAAGAATACGGATTTTAGCAAAGGAAGGCCCTGTCAAGTTTATGTATGTATATATGTTATATAATTAAAAATTTTAATTCAAATAATCAATTCATAAAATTACTTTTCTAAATTAAATTATTAATTAAATAAATAATTATTTAGTTAAGACCTGCAAGAAATAAAGTTGAACACAAGAATTTGCCATATGATGTAAGTGTTAACTTCATGGCAGTTAGTGGCAGGGGTATTTTAGTAAAATCACAAATTAGGGGTATTTTTGGAAATTAATCAAACATACGTGCAATTGGAACTCATAACTTAACAATCTCCCCTTTTTGATTAATTTTCAAAATACCTCGTACGCTCCCCCTTGATTACAGCTCCCCCTACATACGTACTTCTCCCTCTTAGTTTGAAAACTAAGCAAAATGAGTCACAACGGTACCATATATAGGTCACCACGAGGCTTCGTGAAAATGTCAGCTACCTTATGCGCGGTTGGTACAAACTCGATATATACCATGTTGCATGTGATCACGTATAAAATGATAACGAATATCTATGTGTTTGGATCGGGAGTGCAATACAGGATTGTGTGCAAGGTCTATTGCACAGGTACTATCGCAATAAACCGGAACACAATCTACAGACATGCCGAAATCTGCTAACTGCTGTTTGATCCATAGGAGTTGAGCACAGCAATTTCTCAAGGCTACGTACTTGGCCTCGGTAGTGCTAAGGGAAATGATAGGTTGTTTCTTAGAGAACCAAGAGATGAGATGGTCCCCAAGTAATTGACAAGTGCCACTAGTACTCTTCCATTCAATATGACAGCCACCATAGTCGGCATCGCTGTAAGCGATAAGTGTAAGTGATGAATCTCGAGAGTACCAGAGACTCAATGTGGGTGTGTGTCTGAGATATCGGAAAACTTTCTTTACATCTTTGTAATCCGATATCTAAGGGTTTGATTGAAAATGTGCACATAGTCCTACGGCAAACTGTATGTCGGATCTTGATACGGTCAGGTATAACAGAGATCTGGTCATAGATCGATATAAGTGAGAGTCAAAAGGCTCACCATCTTCATCAAGGGTAAGTTTGAATGACGAACTCATAGGAGTCGCAGAAGGTTTCAAACCGTCAAACTTAAACTTGGTGAACATATCTCTGATATACTTAGTTTGACTAATGTGTGTGGCGGACTGTGTTTGCTTGATCTGTTAGCCGAGGAAGAAACTTAATTCTCCTATGGCTGACATCTCAAACTGAGAAGACATCAGGGCCTCAAACTCAGCGCAAAAAGCATGGTCGGTGGAGCCGTAGATAATGTCATAGACATACACCTAGGCAACCAGGATGTTTGAGCCAGACTTCTTTATGAACAAGGTATTGTCTACCCTGCCCCTAATGAAGCCATTAGCTAATAGCACTGATGACAATTTATCGTACCATGCTTGAGGCGCTTGTTTGAGTCCATAAAGTGCTTTCTTGAGACAGAAAACATAATCGGGATAAAGTGTATCCTCAAAACCCGAACATACACTTCTTTATCGATATGTCCATTTAAGAAGGCACTCTTGACGACCATTGGATGGAGTTTTATTCCTAAGCCAGATGCAAACACAATTAAAAGTCGAATGGCTCCAGCCGGGCAACTGGGGCGAAGGTCTCATCGTAATCGATGCCTTCCTGTTGGGTATAACCCTGGGCCACCAGTCGAGCCTTATTCTGAACGACTTTACCGTTTTCATCTAACTTGTTCTTAAAGACCCATCGTGTGCCTACCGAGGTTTTACCCTTAGGTATGGGAACAAGTTCCCAAACATCTTGCCTTTCAAATTGATGAAGCTCTTCTTGTATAGCTATAACCCACTCATTATCTAAGAGGGCTTCATCAACTTTCTTAGGTTCGATGTCAGAGACAAATGCATGCAAAGAGGAGGGATAGTAAGTGGACCTTCGGGTGCTTATACCGGCATTGGGATCACTAATGATTAGATCAGGCGTGTGATACTTTTCCCACCTATGTTGCGGAGCACCGGCATTCTCCTCTTGCAAAATTTCCTCGTTGGGAGCATCATTTGCTAAGATGTCATCCATAGCGGGTGCTGTTGACTCAACAACTATATCTTGTGCTACTTCCGTTCCAGGGGATGTGTCATTTTGTACGGGTGGAAGCAGCTCAAACTCATCCTCTAAGTCCGACTGTTCTATGCTAACATTCTTATCTTGCACACTAGAGCACACATTAGTCAAGGAAACAGACTCATGAAATGAAACGTGTATGGACTCGAGAATGCGTCGAGAAATCGGATCGTAGCATCTATACGCCCGTGAGGTCTCGGAATAACCAACGAATATGCATTTGATGGACTTGGATGCAAACTTATCCAAATTTCCCTTATCATTCAACACGAAACACATGCATCCAAAAACGTGAAAGTAGTTAACTTTCGGAGGCCGATTTCTTAGGACTTTGTAGGGTGTCTTGTGCAATATGTGTCTAATAGACACTCGATTAACAACATAACATGCATAAGCAACAGACTCAGCCCATAGAAATCGAGGCACCTTGAACTCATTTAGCATTGTTCGAGCAGATTCCTGTAGTGTTCGGTTCTTACGCTCAACAACGCCATTTTGTTGAGGAGTTTGAGGGGCAGAGAATTCATGGTGGATACCGAGGCACTAGTAGAAATCTGTGAGACTCGTATCCACAAATTCACCACCTCTGTCACTCCTGACAGCTACAACAGATATATCAAAAGTGTTCTGTAGTTGCTTCACGAGAGTGGAAAATGCCTGAGCACTATCACTCTTGTGAGTCAAAAATAGAGTCCAGGTATATCTATAGTAGTCATCCACAACGACGAGCACATAAGACTGTTAACAACATTTTATTATGTTTTGATGATGTCCATACTAGCTGTTATAGCAAGCCTGAAATAAGTTAGAATTCTCTGTATAAGTCTTTACTTAGAGTCTGACATGTTGTATAAGTTAAGTCAGACAAGTATTGTACTAGTCGGTAGGACGGCAAAGTGAAACAGACATTCGGCAAAGTGAGGCCAGCCAAGTACCAGGAGAGAAACATGAAAACATTATGGTCTGACTTATAACCAAGGAAGTCTATGATGACCTTGGATAAGTCTAAGTTATGTTTCAAGTTATGAAACTTAATGTTTAAATATGGTGTACACTGATTTCACACAAATCAAGGATCAGTGAAGTACAAAGATTCTCCTGAACCTAAAAGAAAGAAGGAAACAGTGAATCGGCAAAGTAAAGTGCTATCGGCTAAGTGAAGACAAAGCAGTGAAGAAAGATCTAAACGGCAAAGTCAGATAGTCACTTAACTGTTCAGAGAATGGCCAAGTAAACCTTACTTGATCAGATCTTGAAATATGAAGAAGATACAGAGGATCAAGCATTAAATGCACAATCAATAGAGGATCAATCAAGGACGGATTTTCTAATTAACGTTTGAAGAAAAATCCGATCACTAAAATCAAGGAGAACATAATTAATGGGGAATCAAGAATAAAATTAAGGATTATTCCCCTCATTAATATAGCCAACAGACGGAAATTTAAATCAAGGATTATCAAGGCTATAAATAGAAGGCATGGACAGTCAAGAAAGAACAAGAAAAGAGAACGATAAAATCTGAGCAAAAACTCTGTCAAAGTAAAAAGCCTTCTATATTTGCTGAAAGCGAATCATCTAGCGATCAACTCAAAACTGAGAACTACAACTCCAACATCAAGCATTGAGTTTGATCAACAAGTTTTGTGAATCCAATTCACTTCAATCAAGCAACTGAATCAGAACCATCTGAGAAGGAGTTGTGTTTGTGACAGCTGCTGAAAGATCTGTTCTCAAAGAGCAGTGAAAGAGACTGAGTCACTGAAGCTGTTAAAGCTAGGGAGTGATAGTCTTGAAGATTGTGAAGCTTGTGTAGTCAAGGACAATCAGGCTATTGTATCTGTGAAAACAATAGTGAATTCCTCCAATCATCACAGGAGAAGAGTGGATTAAGGGATTACACCACCCTGAACCACTATAAACCTTTGTGTTACCTTACTGCATTTATTTAGTTGCTTATATTATATCTTATATATGTGATTGCATAATCTACTTTGAAACAACATATTAAGAAGGGACTTATCCTCTGCCCAAAAGATTTTGAATACAAGGAAAGTTTTTGAAACTCCACTATAGTCATTCACCCCCTTCTGACTATAGTTTTACCCTTCTCTGGGACCAACAATTGGTATCGGAGCAGTGTTCCTAGTATCGAAACTGCTCCAATCTATTTTCTCGTAACAAGGAGATCATATAATTTCAAAGTAGTTTTTCAAATCAATGCTTTATATATATATATATATATATATATATATATATATATATATATATATATATATATATATCTCTTATTTCTATTTATGGATTCCTCAAATTTTATGTCAAAGGTACCTGTATTCAATGTTAATAATTTTGATGAATACAAAATAAGAATGTTGTCTCATCTTGCAGCAACTCATGAGGAGATACTGGATGTAATTAATGATGGACCAATCGAGATTACAACTGTGGTGGCCACATGAGCAGATCAAGGAAAAGTAATAGACAAACTCAAGAAAGATTGGACCAAGGATGACAGGAGAAGAGCAAATCTCGATTTTGTTGCAAAAGACATGATTTTGAAGACTCTCGACAGTAACATGTTCACGAGGATCAAAGATTGCAAAACAGTAAAGGAGATGTAGGACAAATTGGCACTGATCAATGAAGGATCAGAAGCAGTCAAGGAAAACAAATTGTCTGTTGCAAAACATAAATTTGAGAACTTCAAAATGAAGGCTGGTGAAACCATTGATCAAATGGACAACAAATTCTTAAGCATCATCAGTGAACTAAAACAACTTGGACACACATATCCACAGAAAGAAGTGTGCCTAAAGATCTTGAAAGGCCTACCTGAAAGATGGAAGATCATCACATCAGTAATCAGAAGGACAACAAATCTTACAACCACTGATACCTTAACTCTAATGTCTCAACTAAAGGCTCATGAATTTGAATTGAATGGCGAAGACAGTGCACCAGCAGAGGCACATAAGGCCAGTGCACTGGTTGCATCCCAGCAAAGTCAAACAGCTAATGCAAACAGCAAAGAGACACAGGAGCTGAAGGAACATGTAGCTCTACTTGTAAAACGTTTTGACAGGTTTAGCAAAAAAAAGAAATTCAAAAGAGGTTCATCATCATACAAGAAGTCTAGCACAAGCAAAGACATGAAGAAAAGGTTGATGAATACAGATGTTTCAACTGTAAGAAGAAAGGACATTTCAAGGCTGAATGTCCTGAAGAAAAAGACAAAGATGAGGACAAGAAGAAGTACAAAACAACTGAAAAGAGAAAAAGCAAGAAAGCACTCAAAGCTGAATCTAGTAGTGAAAAGAATGAAGAATCATCTGAAGATGATTCTAATGAAGATGATGAAGCTGACAGCTCAGAAAATGAAAAGGCTTACCTATGCCTTATGGCTAAAGAATCTAATGAAACTGAGGTAACCTCTAGCCTATACTCATCATCAAGTGCATCCACATCTGACACTGCACAATCCTCTATTCTTTCACTAGATTCTGCAAACCTAATTCAAAATCTCAGGAGTAAATTTGAAGAAATTGAGTTGAATCATGAAATTCTGGAACATGAGTGTGAAAATCTAAGAAAGGAGAATAAAAGATTAAAGAAAGAACTGGACAAAGTAAAAGCTGAAAAGACTAGTAAGGAGATTCACTCAAATGATCACCAAGCAGTAGATGATCACTCATCAAATGCTGAAAGATCAGCTGAGAAAATTTCCCTACCAGTCAAGATCACCACTGCACCACTGAATGCACCAGCTTACAAACCCTCAAAAAGGTTTGGATCCAGATCTGGTCTTGGCTACAACAGTCAGGGTGAGAATAGAAACAATGGACAACACAATTCTGAATCTAGGACCAACAATGGACAAAAGTTCAGAAAAGGACAGACCATAGTTTCAACCACTCATCCTGCACCGGTGAAGTCAAAACCCAGTGTAGTGAAATAGCAGACCAAACCATCAATCCAGTCAACCAAAAGCAAAGGCTTTCTGAAAGGTAAATGAAGACTTTACCCTTCAGAAGATGATTGGAATGTTGCACCCCCAAAATACAGGAAGAAGCCATTTCATGCCATGCATCATGTGTTTAAGAAAAACCAACCAAGGGTCATTCCTATACACATGAAGCAACATAGGTTTCCTACTGCATATTGGAAAGTGAAAAAGGATGCAAAATGCACCAAAAAGTAGAGAAAAGTATCAGAATACCTTCAGTAGAAATATTAGAAGCTATTCTGCCATGCCTTATACATATGAAGTTGATGACTTTAATTATCCAAAAAGAAGATCATTTGGATATACACTTGGAGTAGGAAGCATGACTGCTAACAGGTATGGACCAAACAGTGTTGGTTACCTAAACATAATTAATTTGTTTTGTAGGATGTCTGGTACATAGACAGTGGATGTTCCAGACACCTGACAGGAAACAAGGGATGGCTCACTGACTTTAAAGCTTTTGATGGACCTAAAGTCACCTTTGGAGGCAAAGAAAACCCTGGCAAAATTAAGAGGGAAGGCATAATGCTCAAAAACAATTTGAAGATTCAAAATATGGCATATGTTAAAGGACTAAGCTTCAACCTACTGAGTATCAGTCAGTTTTGTGACAAAGGCTACAATGTGCACTTCAACAAGGAAGGATGCAAGGCGATTCACAGCCAAACCAACACAGTGGTTCTTGCAGGAAGAAGAGAAGACAACATGTATGTGGTGGATTGGAGAACAGCTAAATTAGAAACATGTTTGCTTGTCAAAAGTAAACAATCAACCAGCTGGATTTGGCATAGAAGATTAAATCACCTAAATTTCAAGACCATCAACACATTATCAAAGAACAAGTTAGTTGAAGGCCTGCCAGAGATCACATTCAAGAAGGAAAGTCTCTGTGATGCATGTCAGAAAGGAAAACAAATCAAAAGCTCCTTCAAGTCAAAGCCCTATCAATCAACAACAAGAATTCTACATCTACTACATATGGATCTTTTTGGACTAGTCACACCAGTCAGTATAAGCGGAAAGAAATACACTCTGGTAGTAGTGGATGACTTCTCCAAATACACCTGGACTATATTCATGAACAAGAAGAGAGCGACACACAAGAAGCTGTCAGATAGAGGCACATATTTTCTAAATGAAATTATCAGAACCTACTGTGAAGAGAATGGAGTACTGCATCAACTATCAGCAGCAGGAACTCCACAACAAAATGGTGTAGCAGAAAGAAGAAACAGAACTCTCAAAGAAGCAGTCAGCACAATGATTGCAGAAGCATGTTTGCCAAAGAGATTCTGGGCGCCGAAGCAACAAATACTGCATGCTATACTCAAAACAGATCTATCATCAACAAACATCATGGAAAAATGATGACGGTCAAAATATACCCGTAAAAGTCATCAACATTATCCTTAAATCGGGCCTAATAATATATATTTTATATTAAATCACATGTTTATATTTATTATTTAATGTTATGTGATTTATAAAATATAATTTGATATTTATCCGTTTTTATTATTTAAATATGATTTATTTTGGGATAATTATTTATTTTGTAGATTGAGATAATTTTTGGAGGATAATTATAAATGGAAGAATTAAACTACAAGATAAATCCAAGCAAATACGGATGCATTGAAGATAAAGATCGGATAAGCATGAAAAAGAGGAGTGAGGCAAGACAAAAGCCGGCAAGCCAATCCAATGGAGTTGGCGCCGACTTTAGGGGGGACGCATGCAAGGGAGGCGCATTTTTTGCCCTTATCCAAATATCGGCCGGGAATTATCCTAATGTGTTTTCAAACTCCTTTTGGATTTAGGAAACCTATTTCAGATTGGTTTAGACTTATCCTATGTAATTTTTACTCCTATATATTTGTACATACATACACACACGCAACACACACAATACACACAAGTCATAATAAAAATCTTCAGTTTTGCTCAGAGTAGTTTTTTACAAGTTCTTCAATTATGTAAGTTCTTGTATTTATTTTCTCTTAGTTCTTTTAATTAATTCCCCCAATTATTATTTATCGTTTGAGATTGTTATTTCTTAGTTAAATGAGGTAGATCTAGCATTGTGACGTGAGGCAGTGGGGACTCCTCGTCTATAAGGATCCACACGCCCACGTCTATGTTTTGTGATCTATGTATGATTTTATTTCGATTAATAATCGTGTTTCTAGTAGGTATATATAATTACTTTATGAGCTTATATTTTATCCGATAAGTATAGAGAAACGCTAAGATTTAGTTTTTCGCCGAGTCAGTCTAGCCACGTCTTTATGGTGTGATTGTCCATTTAGAATTTCTTATCTTAGTAGGTATGGCTATGGCTACGTTGCTCGTCTGTTTTAAGTAAAACGTGTAGTGAGGAAATACCAATATAATGCTCCTAGGTCGGCTCACTAAATTGATCTTCCGGGACTTTCAGTGAGATCTAGATCTCAGGTCAGATTAGGGAATTGCGCGCACCTGATTATACGTAAATCGTAGATTAACATGATACCTAAAAAGTTAGTGTTAATGGGACGGAGACTGATGCGATCGCTTAGGAAGTACGCCTAATCACAGAATGTTGCCTAGGTGAGGAATACGGTTAATATCGGCATCCCTAGTTTTTGTAAGCGCATGAGTCATATGAGATGGAGGCCTAAAAAGCGAAGTCACGTGATGTAGCATAGTGATCTAGATGGCCTACCCGGAGCTAGATCTAGTTTAGGGGATGACTCCCGTAGCCAATATAAAAGAGATACGAATCGGATTAATTGTTAGTGAGTCTAGTTTAACTATATATAATCTCTGGATCCAAACGATACTGTAATAATTGGGGAGGTTAATCATGTTGTATTTATTTGAGTTGTGTCGAGTCGTGTCAATTTATCTTTTCTTGTTCTTTGTTGGTCATAGACCGTTTTATGTGCTTGCCATGCTTAATTAATTATTTATAGAATGACCACAATTTGGTTTCCTGTGGGATCGACCTTGATTCGCTATAGCTATACTACGATGGACCTAGTCCTCTTGCTAGTATTGGTTTATGGTGGTCAAGTATTTTAATTTCACTTGATCTATGTCATCAAAAAACTCCATATGAAATATGGAATGGAAGAAAACCTAAATCTCATATTTGCATATGTTTGGATCTAAATGCTTTGTATTGAACATGAATCAGTTACACACTTTTGATGAAAAAGCTGATGAAGCAATCTTTATGGGATACTCAGACACCAGCAAAGCATTCAGAGTACTCAACAAAAGAACCCTGGTGATTGAAGAATCAATTCATGTAGCCTTTGATGAGTCAAACACAAATGGTGAAAGCCTTCAAGAACTTGAAGAAGCAGGACCAAGACAAATCTACATAAATACAACAGTACCAGCTACCATTCTAAATCAAAATCTTGGAAATCAAGATGAACCACCAGTCAATACAACAGAAGAGACACCAGCACAAGAGCATGAAGCTGATACACAAGCTGAAGTTGTGGATGCACCAAGCCAAGAACAACTTCAACCAGATCTCAAATGGCTAAGAGATCATCCTGAAGATCAAGTCATTGAAGACATTCACACAAGAGTCAGAACCAGAAGAAAACTGGAGCATATGCTAACATTTTTTCTATCTCAAGTAGAACCCAAAACATTAGATGATGCAATCCAAGATGCTGATTGGATTACAGCTATGCAAGAAGAACTAAATGAGTTTGAAAGAAACAAGGTCTGGGAACTTGTTGACAGACCAGACATAGCCAACATCATTGCAACAAAATGGGTATTCAGAAACAAGATGGCTGAACAAGGAACCGTTGTTAGAAACAAAGCAAGGCTAGTTGCAAAAGGCTATTCTCAAGCAGAAGGAATAGATTATAATGAAACCTTTTCCCCAGTAGCAAGATTGGAAGCAATCAGACTCTTTCTAGCTTTTGCAGCCCACAAAGACTTCAAAGTTTACCAAATGGATGTCAAGAGTGCATTTCTGAATGGACTTTTGGAAGAAGAAGTATATGTGGAACAACCTCCTGGTTTTCAACTCAAAGGGAAAGAAGATAAGGTGTACAAGCTCAAAAAGGCTCTTTATGGACTCAAACAGGCACCTAGAGCTTGGTATGAGACACTATCACAATTCCCGATCAAGAATGGATTCAACAAGGGAACTATAGATAAGACTATTTTCAAATTAGAGGAAGGAACAAGTACATTGCTAGTACAAATCTATGTTGATGACATTATCTTTGGATAAGAGGATGAAAAGTTGTGTGAGAAATTTGCAAACCTAATGAAGAGAAAATTTCAGATGAGCATGATGAGAGAATTAAATTACTTTCTTGGGATACAAGTAAAACAAATGAAAGATGACATTTTCATCAATCAAGCCAAATACACTAAAGACCTAATTCACAAGTATGGCATGGACACAAGTGGCACATCAGATACACCAATGTGTGCAAGAGTCATTTTTGGAAAAGATGAAAGTGGTAAAGATGTTGATCAGAAACTTTATAGAGGAATCATTGGATCCATACTTTATCTAACTGCAAGCAGACCTGATATAGCTTTTGCAGTAGGAGGGTGTGCAAGATTTCAAGCTCAACCAAAGGAATCACATCTTCTAGCAGCTAAAAGAATAATCAAATACCTGAAGAACACCATCAATGTTGGAATTTGGTACCCAAAAGATGGAGGATTCAAATTAGTATCATATTCAGACCCTGACTATGTAGGATGCAAAATAGATAGAAAAATCACCTCTGGAACATGTCAGATGCTAGGCAGCAGACTAGTATCATGGTTTAGCAAAAAGCAAAACTCCATATCCACATCAATAGTGAAGGCAATATATAGCAAAGAGTAGTTATTGTGCACAAGTACTGGATCGATACAATAGCTAAGGGATTATGGAATGGAGGAGAAGACAATTCCAATCATGTGTGACAACACAAGTGCAATATCCATTACTGAGAATCCAGTATTACACTCAAGAACAAAGCACATTGATGTAAGGCATCATATCATCAGAGATCATGTTGAGAAAGGAGATGTCATACTAAGATACATACCTACTGAAGATCAATTGGCTGACGTCTGCACAAAACCACTCAGTCATGAAAGATTTAGCAAGTTGAGAACTAAGTTGGGAATGATATAAATTGACTAAGTACTAAGAAGCAGCTAACTGGAGTAATCAGCTAAGTAACTTCACCAACTGATTCAACCTTTGCCATTACAGGAGATGTAGCAGGTAAGGCACTGGTACTCAATGAAGTTAACTTCACTGATTGTTAGGAATGCGATATACAAAGAGCTTCAAATGAAGAAGTCACTACACCGGCTAAGTGACCAGCCAAGGCACTCCACCAAAATATGAAATGGAGCCACCAGCAAACTAAAATGTGAATCAAATCAACCTTATACACATGGAAAATCAAGAATTTATGGAGGATTATGCTGTGAAAGATTACACACGTGGAGATCAATTTACAATCGTGGAGGTAACCATATTATTTTTGAATTACCAATGCCTCGATTCCCGGGATCTATCATTACTTACCTAAATCCACTCCCCCACTATACTCAAATACCGCAATTTATATACATAAAATCACACCATTACGTCACAAAATCCATCCATATTCAACCACGTTCACACGACACAAATCATCCTATATAAACCACACTTAGATATTTTTAAGAATTCTTTACGTTCTTTTGAAAATCATAAACCCTATTTTCTCCCCTTTGAAAAATCAAAGATTTTTTTTTAAATATTCATCATATTCAACAAATGGCTTCATCCTCTTCAATATCTCCCACAGAACGATTCTTTGAAAAATCGATCATCACTGGATCGATTTTTAGGCCTGACCACTATCTTTCTTTCTGTGATAACGATGTACAAGCCCAGCGATTGGTTGATTGCTGCACAAATCTGGGGTTAATGACCTTCCTAAACCCCCCAATAACTGGAATATTCTTTGAGAACCTGATTGCATTTTGGAAAAATGCAAAGTTTGTGCCGAGCACTAAGAAAAGTGATCACGACTGTAAAAAAAGTTCAATTGGGAAAGAAGTGGTCATCAGACCTGGTCTCCTCAACAGATTCTTACACCTACCCATGATTGGTCTGGCTAATGTGAAGCTTATACAGATTGGAATCAACAACTTCCGGGCCGAGATAGCCAAAAGTCTCAAAAAGAACAGTAAAACCTACAATCTACCCAGATCAGTACTCAAACTTCCATTTGCCGAGTTTGCACCAGTTATCACCAAGAACATTGAAGGCAGAAAAGGATCAATGGAAAACTTGACTGAGTTACGGGTCAGTTAATGGCAATTATCTATCAAGGTATTCCTTTTGACTGGTCAACATTTGTTTTCAATAGATTGAAAGACCAGATTCAAAAGGAAATTGATCTGTCAATCACGGCACCAAGCAAGGGTTTGCAGAAGAAAGGTGATTTCTGGGAGAGGAAATCATATGGGTTCCTTCTTCAACACCTGTTTGACACATTGAAAATGAAACCCATCAATCCACAACCTCCACACAAGTCCAAGGTAATGTTTACCTACATTAAGGCATCTCTAAAACCCAAACCCTCTACCGGACAAAAAAGGAAAGCACCCAAAAGCAGTAGACCAGGGATGGGAAGACGAACCTGTTAGGTGTAGTGCCCGAAAGACAATTTGTGTAATTGTTTTTGATAACATAATTTATCTCACCTTATTACTTACTTTGCGCTTGTAAGTAATACACTGCTGCAAACCCTAAGTATATCAGTATGTAGCCGCTTAACTCAGTGTATGGCATGCACATGAGGATTGAGTTAGTGGTGATATACATAAACTGTTAGTCCATGGTGAACATAATCAGAGTTTAGGGTCTCTTGATTAAAACACCAATAATACGCCCAGAACACCTTAGGGTGTGATAGTCTTATCCAGACTGTCGGTAGAGGGTACCTACGTGGGGCATTTATATATGATGGCATTCATATAGGACTGGACCGATTTAATCTGAATTTCTCGATATAATTCCATAATCGAGGAATCTTATTAAATCATTAGATGATCATATATGGATCAACCTTAATCGTGAGGTGATCATAGGGTGCTACTTGTCTTGGGGTAGTGTTTGATGTGTTAGTTACGGTTCGCTTGAATATGTGTTCCAAGCCACTTCTCGTTGGCACTATCCCTTGATGAGTGAGTAGTTCTGATTTTCACAGACATGGAATCCATTCCTTCCTGTGGGAAGTAGAGAGACAGTCTCCTTATTTGTTAGCCCTTAAGAAAGTGATCGATCCCGGGAGTTCACATTTGACTAATTAGCTACTTGTCAGATATGTGTACTAATTGGTCATCAGGGGGTTAATGGTAAATAAGGATAAGATATTCTGTGTCGGGTTTACGGAGACATCCCACACAGAGTGGTCAGTCTATGGAGGGTTAATCCGTATGTAGTGATTATATCAATGGACGCTTATTCACTCTATAGGTTGAGTATAAGTATATATCTATAATTGGTAGAGTTCAGCTTCGGGTTATGGTGGCGTAATCCCAGAATTAATAATTTAATATATTTATTCTGTTCGATGAATAATATATTTAATTATTGGAGCTACTTGTTATAGGTCTATGGTCCCCAATGTGGCTTCTATAATTCGGGCTAATATTCTTGTTTATTTGGGCCTCAGAAATAATTAATTGGTTGGGCCAATTAATTAATATGCATGGATATTATTTAGTTGGGCTAAATAATATAATACACATAAAAGACATTTTATGTGGGCTAAAACCCTAGGGAGGTGGCGCCATTTTTGGTTCTCTTTTAGCACAAGAATTGATTTTCTTGTGTTATGAAAAATAAAAGATATTCTTGTTATGTGATTGGTTGTATGACATGTTATTTGGTTTCCTATTGGTCAATGACATGTCACAATTATTCATTAAGGAAAATATTTTTTTATTTTATTTAATTAATTAATTATTTAATTAATTAAAACTTGGAGACCAAAGATTTACTCTCCTATAAAAAGAGAGTTATTCCAAGTGTAAAAATACTTAGGAATTTTCGGCCACCATCAAAGAAAAGAGAGAAAAAAATTAGTTTTCTTGTCTTGGGTTTTTAGAAGCTTGGTGTTGCATATCAAGGAGGTTCTCATATCAAGAAGGGTGTCCACCAACCACCATTTGGAGAACACATTGGAAGATCAAGGCTTCTCATCCTAAGATTAAAGCTTCTCTTCCTTACTATTGGTATGATTTTCTTAACCCTTATGTAGTAATTAAATCCTTTGTTTATGTGTTATAATATATGAATCGTGATCCATCTGCTGCGCATAGATCTAATTTGTTTAGATCTAAGCTCCTACTTCCTACAGAACCAGATCCCAAAAGGCACAAGAGGACACTCTTATAGTCAGTACCAGCAATCTGGACAACCCTGTGGTTATCAGTGACGATACAGCGGCTGAGGGAGAGAAACAAGAAGAAGTGACGTATCTGGAGGAAGGTGAAGAAGAATATCGTCTTACTTCATCCGATGAAGAAGAAATTGACAATAAAGAAGATGATACTGAAAGTGAGGCAGACAAAGAAGCAGAAGAACCAGAGGAAGAAGGTCATCTTGAAGATGATCAAGAAAATATGGAGACTTCAGATGATGATCTGACAATTCAGGAGGTCCTTCTGAGAAGCCTCAGCAAAGTTGTCAAACAGCAGAGTGAGCCAGCTGATCAAACTCACTCTGCTGAACTTGTCAACCCCCCCACTATTGATCAATGGGGAAAACCAGCAGAGGAAATCAAGTCTCCAGCACATGGAGAAGAAAAACTGCCATCTCAGTGGAAGGAAAACGCAAGCAATTCTCAACAATCTATCTATGATCCTGAGACTGCTGAAGAAGAAAAAGAATGTGAGAGAGAAGAGAAAGAGGAAGTGAAGGTTGAAGACAGAGCAGATAATGAGGATGATGTAGAGAAAGAGGAAGATGCAGATGATGAGGATGATGAAGTGGATCCAGAAGAAATTGATCCAGAAAGACTTTTCAATCTGGATATCCAATCTTTGATTGTGGACACGGAAAAGCAGTATCACAGCAGGCAAAACCTAAAAGCTGCTTTAAGGAGTAATGCAACCTCCTTCAATCACAAAATTGAGGCCCTAATCAGTCACATCAAGATTCAAGATGAGGTCATGGAGAAACATGTCAACTTTCTTTGCAACCTACAACACCTCATCCCCTACCCTGTCCAGACCAATCTTGAGTTTCATGCTGACAAGATTGATAACAATCTCAAACCATTGGTGGATACTCTAAATGCTCACACTCATCAACTTCAACATCTGGATCAGGTTATGGAATATTCTGGCCAGCAACTCGAAACCTTAATAAATGTAACTGAGGCCAACAACAAAATTCTGGAGAAAATGTATGGTCCTCTCCCTGAATCTGAAGAAGCAAATGCAACTCTCGAAGCACGTTTTGGTGCTGCCAAAAAGGGGGAATGAAGCTCAAAGCCTGAGAGCTCCAGTGGAAAGAAGGCAAGCCCCACAGATAAGCTCAAAGCCTGAGAGCTCTAGTGGAAAGAAGGCAAGCCCCATTGATAAGGGCAAGAGCATCAAAGGCAAAGGCATTAGGTTTGAAGAAAAGAAGCAGTAGCACTTTCTATATTGATTCATTTTACCGAAATAAATGCCTTTGAATAATTATAATGCATTATCTCACTGGCCTTAAATGGATGAATAAAATTGTTGAATTTTATTACAGTGCTTATTGTGAATTTTTTTGGTATACTTATATTCAGGCTTATGATGACGGTCAAATTATACCCGTAAAAGTCATCAACGTTATCCTTAAATCGAGCTTAATAATATATATTTTATATTAAATCACTTGTTTATAATGATTATTTAATGTTATGTGATTTATAGAATATAATTTGGTATTTATCTATTTTTATTATTAAAATATGATTTACTGTGCGATAATTATTGATTTTATAGATTATGGTGAATCGGAGGATATCTACCAACGAAGGAAGTAAATCTCAAGATAAATCGGAGCAGAATCGGATTGAATAAAAGATAAATATCGAAGCAGCACGAAAAGTGGAGTGAGGAGCAAGAAAAGCCAGTGAGCCAATCAGAATGAAGAGGACTCGATGGCAGCGAGTACACAGTTCGTTTGGGGCAAGCTCAGCAAAATCTCGAGGATCGGCTGGGAGTTATCTCTACACGTTTTAGGGTTTTTAAATCTATCATTAAGTCGGCCTAAGACTCTATATAAAGAGCAGCCATGGATTTTATTACATACACTTTTACATCAACTCATAACACATATCCTCTGTTCTCAGAGTAGTTTTTATACAAGATTCCAGCAGTTATTATGTGAGGTTCTTGTGTATATTTCTTCTTTGTTGTTTGTAATTAGATCCCCCCAATTATTGTTTACCGTTTGAGGTTGTTCATTCTTCGTCAAACGATGTAGATCTAAGGATACGACGTGAGGCAGTGGGGATTCCTTGTCTATAAGGATCCATACGCCCACGTCGAGATCTGGTGACCTGCGTATGACTTTGATCTGAACTACAATCATGTTTCTAGTAGATCTATATAATTGCTTGATGAATCTCTATTTTATCCGTTACGTATAGAGAAATGCTAAGATTTAGGTTTTCGCCGTGTCAAACTAGCCACGTCTTTATGGTGAGGTTGTCCACCTAGAATTTCTTATCTTAGTAGGTATGGCTACGGCTACGTTGCTCGTATGTTTTAATTAAAACGTGTAGTTAGGAAATACCAATATAGTACTCCTAGGTTGGCTCATGAATTGATCTTCCCGGACTTTCAGCGAGATCTAGATCTGTTTTATATTAGGGAATTGCATGCACCTAATTATACGTAAGTCGTAGATTAACATGATACCTAAAAAATTAGTGTTAATGGGACGAAGACTGATGCGATCTCCTAGGAAGTACGCCTAACCACAGGAATGTTGCTTAGGTGAGGAATACGGTTAATATCGGCATCCCTAGTTTTGTAAGCATGCGAGTTATATGAAATGGAGGCCTACGAAGCGAAGTCACGTAATGTAGCACAGTGATCTAGATGGCCTAACCGGAGCTAGATCTAGTTTAGGGGATGACTCCCGTAGCCAATATAAAATAGATACGAATCGGATTAATAGTTGTCGAGTCTAGCTTAATTATATAGAATCTCTAGATCCAAACAATAACATAGTAATTGGGGAGGCTAATTACTTGTATGTTATGTGTTGTGTCGAGTCGTGTCCTTTATCTTTTCTTGTCGTTTGTTGGTCATAGACCGCCTTCGTGTGCTCGGCATGAATGATAAATTGTTTGTATATAAATGATCCACAATTGGTTCCCCGTGGGATCGACCTTGATTCGCTATAGCTATACTACGATGGACCTAGTCCTCTTGCTAGTATTGGTTTATGGTGGTCAAGTTTTTTTATTATCACTTGATCTTGTCATCAGCTTATGAGGGTTTTGGCATCATCAAAAAGGGAGAAATTGTTAGGAACATTTTATTTTGTTTTGATGATGGCCATACTAGCTGTTATAGCAAGCCTGAAATAAGTTAGAATTCTATGTATAAGTCTTTACTTAGAGTCTGACATGTTGTATAAGTTAAGCCAGACAAGTATTGTACTAGTCTTTAGGATGGAAAAGTGAAACAGACATTCGGCAAAGTGGGCCAGCCAAGTACCAGCAGAGAAACATGAAAACATTATGGTCTAACTTATAACCAAAGAAGTCTGTGATGACCTTGGATAAGTCTAAGTTATGTTACAAGTTATGAAACTTAATGTTTAAATATTGTGTACACTGATCTCACACAAATCAAGGATCAGTGAAGTACAAAGATTCTCCTGAACCTAAAAGAATGAAGGAAACAGTGAATCGGCAAAGTAAATTGACTATCGGCTAAGTGAAGACAAAGCAGTGAAGGAAGATCTAAACGGCAAAGTCAGATAGTCACTTAGCTATTCAGAGAACGGACAAGTAAACCTTACTTGATCAGATCTTGAAATATGAAGAAGATACAGAGGATCAAGCATTAAATGCACAATCCATAGAGGATCAATCAAGGATGGATTTTCTGATTAACGTTCGAAGAAAAATCCAATCACTAAAATCAAGGAGAATATAATTAAGGGGGAATCAAGAATAAAATTAAGGATTATTCCCCTCATTAATATAGCCAACGGACGGAAATTCAAATCAAGGATTATCAAGGCTATAAATAGAAGGCATGGACAGTCAAGAAAGAACAAGAAAAGAGAACGAAAAAAAATCTGAGCAAAAACTCTGTCAAAGTAAAAAGCCTTCTATCTGTGCTGAAAGCGAATCATCTAGAGATCAACTCAAAACTGAGAACTACAACTCCAACATCAAGCATTGAGTTTGATCAACAAGTTTTGTGAATCCAATTCACTTCAATCAAGCAACTGAATTAGAACCATCTGAGAAGGAGTTGTGTTTGTGACAGCAGCTGAAAGATCTGTTCTCAAAGAGCAGTGAAAGAGACTGAGTCACTGAAGCTGTTGAAGCCAGGGAGTGATAGTCTTGAAGATTGTGAAGCTTGTGTAGTCAAGGACAATCAGGCTATTGTATCTGTGAAAACAATAGTGAATTCCTCCAATCATCACAGGAGAAGAGTGGATTAAGGGATTACACCACCCTGAACCACTATAAACCTTTGTGTCAATTTACTTTCAGCAATTTACCTTACTGCATTTATTTAGTTGCTTATATTATATCTTATATCTGTGATTGCATAATCTACTTTGAAACAACATATTAAGAATGGACTTATCCGCTGCCCAAAAGCTTTTGAATACAAGGAAAGTTTTTGAAACTCCACTATAGTCATTCAATTCACCCCTCCTCTGACTATAGTTTTACCCTTCTCTGGGACCAACAAAGACTTTCCCCTGAGGCTTACTACTCTACTAGGGCCAAACAAGTCAATATGCAACAATTCTAGGATGCGAGTGGAAGACACTTTGTGTTTGGATCTGAATGAAGTTCTAGCTTGCTTGCCATGTATACACGGCTCACAAGTGTCAAACTCATCCAGATCTAATGTTGGCACACCACGTACATGATTCTGTTTGCACATTTTCTCAATGGTGGTGATACCAACATGACCTAAGCGACGGTGCCATAGATTTGTGTGATCATGTTTAGATATGAGGCACGTTATCGGGCAATTAGTGAGGTTGTCCAGTTTGATCGTGTAAAGATTATACTCACGAAGACCAGTTAAGACAACTTTCCATAATTTATCAGATATCGTGCAACTATCCTCATCAAACACAATTCTAAGGCCTGAGTCACTCAACTGTGATATGCTTAATAAATTATACTCAAAATGCTTGACTAATAAAACTTTACGAATCATAAAGCAATCAGGGTTACCGACGGATCCTTTGCCAATGATCTTGCCTTTTGAATTGTCTCCAAATATGACTGACCCTCCATTTGATATAGCTTTGTAATCTTGGATGATTATGGAGTTGCCAATCATATGTCGAGAGCATCCACTGTCCAACCACCACTTTGTATTGCTTCTATATAATTTAGCTTTAAGACATGCCTGCAATACAAAGAGTTTGTATAGGTGCCCTTTGTTCTAGGGTTCATGGGGGTTAGAATTAGGTTTGATCGAGTCCTTTCGAACCCATACCTTCTTAACCCTTGGTTTGCTAGCAACCTTCTTTGTCCGGGAGGACTCGGGCTGTTCGCAGTGACGTGGGTTGGGTCGGTATGTGGTCGATTGCATTCGATTGATCTGATCTAGCCAGAATAGCATCTGGGCCAAGAGGGGGTCAAACTAGGGAATCTATGTGTAGTCCGGTAAAAACTGGGTAGAGCATAGCTGTTATGAGTGAAGTGGTTCTGTTGAGCAAAGCTCATTGAACCTCTTCGATCATAGGCGTATGCATGAGTACGGGGTGAAGAACGCTGTGAGTTGTGTGTGGATGTTGATGGAGCGTTCTTTGGTGCGGTGTGTGACTTTTTCTTTCTGTTTCTTCTTTTATTTTTGATGGGTTGTGCAGTCATGGTGTGTGCTAAGGCAATTGGCCTAGGCTCCAAGACTTTGGTTGAGGCGGGTGAGTTTTTTGTATCAGATGAATCTTCTACACAAATGTCCTTACCTTTTGAAGTCTGAGAAGTTGAGGGCTGCATTTTGAGCCGAGTAATTTGCTCTTCAAGTCCTGAGATGACTTGTTTAAAGGCCGCAACCTTTCGCTTCAAAGATTCATTCTCAATCTCGGTCGTTTGGTGCTTAAGTTTTAGTTGACTTAGTTCATTGACTAAGGTGACAAACTCGTCGTCGTGTTGCACCTTGAGTTCAATTAGTGTTTCGTTTTTACCCTTAAGTGTGAGGTTCTCCCTAGCTAATTGTTCATTAAGTGTGCAGTTCTTCCTTAGTTAGGGAAGAGTCGGATACCTCACTGTCACTCGAGTTCGTGGGCTGTGAAAAACCTATAAAACACAAGTTTTCTTTTTCAGATGTCTCAGAGTTGTTGTCGTTATCTGATTCATCACTTGCATCCCAAGTAGACGCCATTGCCTTTCCATTTTTCTTGCCTTTGCCTTTTTGAACATTCTTGTTCTTCTGACCGGATGTAGGCTTGGGCTTTCCACCTTTCTTATTGGGGCACTCGTTAGCAATGTGACCCTTCTGGTTGCATTCAAAGCATGTCATATCTTGCTTCCAGCCACTTTTGTTTTGGGACTTAGTATTCCTGGATGACTTTCTTCTTCTTTAATTTTTCAAGAATCTTCTGAACTTATGAACCATCATAGCGGTTTCTTCATCATCTTGACTTTCATCGTCCGCTTGCTCATTTTCAGATTCAGACTCTTCACGATCTTTCAGTGCCGGAACAGACGTCTCACGATATTTGTGCTTGGGAGTGTTCAGATGTTGTTCGTAAACTAAAAGCGTTCCGATAAGTTCATTCTTAGTGGGGGACCGAGAGATCCTTCGCTTCCTCTATGGCCGTAGCCTTAGGTTCCCATTGAGGAGGGAGGGAGCGAAGTATCTTATAGTTTTGATCCTCCATAGAGATGTCTTTACCAAGAGCGCTAAGTGCATTGACTATGTCCGTGAGTCTATTATCCATGTCAATAATAGACTCATTCGGTTTTCTTGAAAAGACTCATATGCATGATTTAGCTGACTAATCTTGGACTTCTTAACCTTACTGGTGCCCTCATGTCATTTAATAAGAGCCTCCCCAATTTCTTTGGCAGTCTCGCATACGGAAACAACTCGGTTCTCGGAGGGACTTAAAGAGTTGATAAGAATGGAGATGACTTTAGCGTTTAAGGACATTTTTCTACAGCCCTCTTCGTTAAATTCGTCCTCAATCTTATTAACCTTTGTAGTGACTCCGGCTTCGGTGATGTCTTTTGTGGGAACAAACGGACCTTTGTTTATGATACATAATCGACAGTTGATAGTCCGTTTGTTGCATATGAGTCATCATCGAGCGTTTCTACTGAATAAATCTGGAATCGTCAAAGTACGGAGGCATTACCAAGGATAAGCCCTCCCTCGGGTTCATGGAGTTATTTAGGGAAGCCATTACAATGCAATACAATGATATGCAACAAGTATGTAATGCAAAAATATGAATAAAACTACAATGCAAATTTTTTTAAAATATGATGTGAGTGTGTGATGAACAACGTTTAAGCACACGGTTGAGATGATTTACTTGGTAACGAAAAACTGCAAAACAAAATGAGCAAAAGACCAAGGTAAATCAAAGAAATAGAGAGGCACTATAAATCACACCAAGAGACATCGTGTTATGATCACTAGGTGACCAAGCTCCGATACCAATTGTTGGATCGATATTGTACAGAATACACTCTAGAAGGAAGGGGGGTTGAATAGAGTGTTGTTGTTTTATTACCACTTTTTCGATTTATTAAAAATGCAACAGATTATATCAAAATAGGAGCACATAATCACACAATTATTAACAAGTTAAATGGAAGCTAATTTAACCGGTTATTCGATTGTGTGAAATTACACCTACGTGATCAAGAATTTCTAAGTGTGATTAAAGTTATAAAAACAGTTAATCCACAGAATGATCAAGAAGATTTATAGAGACCACACTAAGTGTATACAAAGTGTGAGTGATAGGATGAGATGTAGAGACTATAAACAAATTGGCAACACAAATGATATATCAAAGCTAATAAACAAAATATTGTAGTAAACAAATGTGTCACAAGTTTTACAAGCCAAACTATATATATATGTATAAAGGAGAGCAGGTTAAAGACTACAGTGTCAAAAGCTATTACACAGATGCAATATAGTTCTAGCTATTACACAGTATTCAGTACAAATACACTGCAACAAGAAATGGACCAAAACTAGGCTGATGAATCAACTTCAATACTGAAATGATAATCAGATTAGAGTCAACTCAGGATTGACTATCAAGGCAGTAGTGCCACTGATTACAGAAACACCAGCAGGTCCTAAAGATTACTTCTAGCCAATTACAGACAGTTCAAGGGATTTGCAGGCTTCCCAGGCAAAGTGCAGGCAACACGAACTTTAACAGACAACGAATATGCAACAGAGTTCACTAAAAGTGCAGCAAGCAGACCAACATGGTCAGAGATGATTTGCAGAGAAAATCAAATCTGATCAGCCACAGATATAGCAGGTAAATCACAATAAGGGGCATAAATTCAGAGTTCTTATCACAAGGATTAGGATTCTGAGTTTCCCAACAATTTAAGGGGGAATAAAAACTATAGACACTAAACCAAGTCATGTACCGGTACAGACTTGCTAGAGGTTCAAAAACCCAGTCTGCTAAAGCCTTATGCACAAGGCTGAGTAGGTAAAACCAACCACACTATAGGGGCAGATCCTGAACTCTTGATACAATGCAAATCGATCTCTTGATAAGATTAGCACACAAGCAGGGATGAACACTTCACCCTTTAGATCGCTAATAACTGTAAATTCAGACTTGCTGAGCCTTGACCACAAAGGCAGCAACTTTGGTAATCAACCAAATTGCATAATCAGCAGTTTAGATCCTTTCTTAATTTCAGCAGTTCCAAGTCTCAGAATGTTCAAACATGCAACTGGGGTAGACACACATATAATAGGCTTGATCAATATTTCTGATTAACACAAAATCAGAGGTCAATAGAAAGTCACTCTTTAATCCAAATCCTCACATAGGCACTGCATAGATGATCCTTTATGTACAACTGGTTTTAGGATAGAGGTCTATGGATCAACACTATTACTACAACTTAAACACAGTTACAAAAAGCAGTAAAAACTAAAGTATCTGAATTTGAGTACCTTCACAGAAGAACACAAAAATTCAGACTACTACCAAGGTTGATCCTGAGTCCTGTGTATAGCTTTGCCAGTCCTCAAGCTATACACACTCCTAGCAAGTTTCCAACCAAATTCTTTATCACTTCAGGCAAGTGATAGAGAATTCAAGCCACAGACTTCTACTACTCAAAACTTAGAAAACTTTTTAAGTGAGAAAGTGTGGGAAAGCTCTTTTTGTCAACTGATACTTCCCATGGTTGGTGTTAGTAATTATTTATAGGACTGAACTGACGGACTCGAGAACCAATTCGGCCTGGTTATTACTAGACCGGGTTTAATTAACTGTTAGGGCATCATTGGACCGAAGCCCTCAGCATTTTGACACAAACCTGACCATCATTGGGTCAATACACCCTAGGTCATTCTTACTAGACCACAGTATAGGGTTCAAGCCAAATTACCGGTTTGGGTTGAGATTCACTAAACCGGGGCTGGTTGGACCAATGAAGAAGAGAACCACCAGTCTGAAAATGGAAACACTCAATTCTCCATGAATCCAACTTGGAAACGAGACAGGTTCATCCTTTAACGGTTACGAAACCAGCCATCACGTGCAAGAACACGTTTCTGGGTCGTAATTCTGCAAATCAAAACCAAAACGGCAAGTCACGGCAGATATTCGTTCGTATCAATAGAATATCAAAAGATATTAACATAAATAACGGAAAGAAACGACCTTTAATGCTGCAATGTGAAAACTGCCTTCATAGAGTTGAAATCTGCATTGCCAAGAATATAATTGTCATTAATTCGCAAATCGAAACCTTCTTCATATGAAATTATCACGTGGTTGCTCCGATTTTGAATGAGCCTTCACATGCTATGATTCCGTGTAGCTACTGTCACGGATTTTATTAATATAAAATAAACAAGTAATAAAACCGGTTAACCTCAAGTGCAAGGATCGTAGTATAGAGGCTATGCCGGGTCGATCTTACGGGGAACTAGACAATTGTTAATCCTAGCTTTTGTTTTAACTTACTACGTCACGAACTACACTCAACAGTGAATTAATCTAAACAAAGATTGCAGAAAATAAACTAGACAGAGGAGATTATCCAATGCTAGGAAAATACGGGTAATGACTTATTAACTAAACTAAACTAATTGCAAAAGAAATTAACTAAGCAAGCAAGACTCGAGTTGCAAGGATTTAAAATCAAATTATAAAAGGCAAACGAGGATTGATCCACCTATCAACATGTATTGATCTCCTATCTCGATTATATGTGGTATTTATCTAGGTCGTGATTCACCTTACCTAAACATGAACCCTAATTCCTTAGGTAATTCATCTATTAACCTAGTATCTTCCAATGCTAGATTAACGTGTTTCAAGCTCAAAGGTGTCAACTTTTACGTTTAAATCTAGTGATTAGACTTATTAACTTCCGTTATTATAAATCTAAGGACTATTCTTATCTATGGTGATCTAAAGGTTAATCATGACTTCCATCAATCATAAACATAATCATACATGCAAATCTTCCGATATAAACGCAATTAAACGAGATAAAACATAAATAAGAAACAACCTTAAATAAATAACTCACAGTATAATCGAAATACAGAATTCAATCCAAGTTGACTAAAACTTAAATAAAAATAACACTAACAGCATAAACAGAATTTAACTAATATGATAAGGGATATCTAGGATGCCTCCTAGTAGCGCTTTTGGTTAATGTCGTTAGCTCGACAATGTTTAAAACTCACCGGATCAGGCCATTTGACTTTTCTGCCAGCCACTACATCGTGTAAGCTCTGATCGTGAGTGGGTGTGCAGAAACAAAGATCTCACACATGGGGTGAAATCTTTAATGGCTTTCCATATACGCTTGAACTTCCCCATGGGTGACCTCTTCATTCTCTCGAGCCCTCCGATGACGCTTCAATTGACGCTCCCTCTCCAATTCTTCCATATCCCAACTACCAGCTAGAACTTCTTCAGAAGGACCACTATAGCCATCCTCTGAAAACAGGTTGAGTGAAGACTCGTCGAATTCTTCGACTTCCGTAGCACCACACCCGAGGATGTCGAGGCAACGGACATTCAAAGGTCTCTCTCTTTAGGTTCACCAATATAGTGCTTGCACCTTTGGCCATTCACTCAAACGGGTCGCCACTATAACCACGAAGTTCTAGAACGCCTCCAGAATGATTTGGAGAATCTCGAAGGGCCGGACCAACGTGTCCTCAACTTTCCAGAAACAAATGCAACCTGAGTAGTATAGAAGAACTTGTTCGCCGACATGGAATTCTCTCTTCTTAATCTTAGCATCGTGGAGTAGCTTCATCTTATCCTTACTAATCCTGGCACTTTCGTAAGCCTGGAGTCCGAATTAAATCTAGCTCATGTAAATCGCCAGTAGTCGATGTTTTCCACAAGATTGGGAATCAAAGTTCGAAACTTTGTAGCCCAATAAGCTTTATGCTCTAACTCGACAGCGAGATGACATGGTTTCCGTAGACCATTTGATATGGAGATGTACCCATAGGAGTTTTATAGGCGCCTGTAAGCCCAAAGTACATCATCCAATTTCAAACTCCAAATCCTTTCTATGACTGCTTACCGCCTTCTCCAGATTTTCTTGATGCTTTGGTTGCTCCTTTCAACCTCGACCACTAGTCATTGGATGATATGGTGTGCCGCTTTATGACGAACACCATACTTTTCAAGGACTTTCTCTGCAAAGTCGGTTGCGTAAATGCGTCCCTTCATCACTCGATCAAGGCTCGTGGACATCCAAACCTCACAAAGATATTTTTCTTAAAAAATTTCATGACCGTCTTATGATCATTGTGAGGAGTGGCTTGAGCCTCCACCCATTTAGACACGTAGACTACGCAGACTAAGATGTATTTATTACCGCAAGATGATGGGAATGGTCCCATAAAATCGATACCCCACACATCAAAGACTTCGCATTCTAGGATGGGTTTCAAAGGCATGTCAAAACGCCTTGTCAGAGTACCGGTTCTTTGGCACCTATCACAAGCTTTACAGAAAGCTTCCGTATCTTTAAAGATCGTAGGCCAATAGAAACCGGATTGAAAGATCTTAGCAACGGTTTTCCACGGACCAAAGTGACCTCCCGTGGGTCCACTGTGGCACTGCTCAATAATATCCCGTTGCTCAGACTTAGGAACACATCTTCTAAGCAAACCATCTTTACAGATCTTAAAAAGATAAGGTTCATCCCAAACGAAATATTTCAAATCAGAGAAGAACTTTTTCTTCTCCTGATAAGACATCTATGGATCGAGATAACGGGCATGAAGGTAGTTTACAATGGAAGAATACCATGGAACATCAGGAGGACAACCGTCTATCAACATAATGTTTTCTAGAGGAAAGTAAAGATCTATATCGTCTGGATCATCCTTTTCCTCACTTAACATTCTAGAAACGTGATCAGCCACTACGTTTTCACCGCTCTTTTGTCCTTAATTTGGACGCCAAACTCTTGTAGGTCAGATCCAACGTAGTAAGCGCATTTTAGCCTCTTTCTTGGTCATCGATATACGCATAAGCGGCGTGATCACCCACACAATCACTTGAGCTCCTAACAAGTAACTACGAAACTTGTCCATGGCAAAACTACGCCAAAAGCTCCTTTTCAAGAAGGGTATAGTTAACTTGAGAGGGTTCAATGTGTGATCAAGCGTAGTAGATAGGTTGGAATTTCCTTTGATCTTTTGTCCTAGAACAAAGACCAACAAAGATAGTTTGATGCGTCGCACATAAGCTCAAACGGCAGTTCCAATCAAAGCGATATGAGAATTGGAGCGGATATTAAACGATCCTTGAGCTCCTCAAACGCTTGCTTGCGGCTCTTATCAAAATTAAACTCAACGTCTTCCTTTAGTAAAGTGGACGGGGGCTTGGCTATCTTGGAGAAGTCCTAATGAATCTTCAGAAACCCGACATGTCCAAGAAAACCTCTAACTTCACGTACATTCTTGGGGTAACTCATCTTCTCGATAGCTTCCACTTTTGCCCTGTCAACTTCTATACCTTTGGCTGAGATCTTGTGGCCAAGAACTATTCCCTCATCTACCATGAAATGGCATTTCTCCCAATTGAGTACTAAGTTCTTTTCCACACATCTAGATAACACCTGATCAAGATTAGCGAGGCAATCATCGAAAGACTGACCAAAAACCGAAAAATCGTCCATAAAAATCTCCATACACTTCTCTACAAGCCCGTCAAAGATAGCTAGCATACATCGCCGAAATGTAGCTGGGGCATTGCAGAGACAAATAGCATTCGCCTCAGTAGCGAATGTACCATAAGCGGCGTAAAAAAGTGGTCTTTTCTTGGTCGGCCGGATCGATGGGTATCTGGAAGTATCCTCGAATATCCATCTAGAAGCAATAGAATGCATGTCCCGCCAGACGCCAAGCATCCGATCAATGAATGGAAGGGAAAGTGATCTTTCATGGTTACCTCATTGAGCTTTCGATAATCGATGCATCAGACTCTGTAACGGTGACAAGTCTCAATGCGATTTCCTCTCCTTCTCATTCTTCTCAATTGTAATTCCACCTTTCTTGGGAACTACTTGAGTCGGGGAAACCCATTCACTATCCGCGATGGCATAAATGATTCCCATGTCCGTAAGTTTGATGATTTCCTTTTAACGACTTCTTGCATATGAGGGTTGAGCCTCCTCTGGGTCAGCCTAACGATTTCGCACCTCATTCGTCTTGATCTTGTGCATACAGATGTCCGGAGATATCCCTCTGATATCTCCTACCTGCCAACCAAAGGCTTCTTCATTTTTCTTCAAGACGTTGATAAGTTTCATTTCCTCTAAACGAGAAAGCTTGGCAGAGATAATCAATGGAAGCTTGTCACCTTCCCTTAAAAACACATACTTAAGATGTTTAGGCAAAGGCTTCAACACCAAATCTGTAGGGGGGTCTTCTAGACTCGACTTGAGATCTCCACTTTTCAACTCAATGTCACTGAGTTTACTCTGTGGTCCCACTGCCAAAGCTTCTCCTTCCAACAATTCTTCCTCAAAATCAGCTGCTAATTGATCTAGATTAACCACACCATGAGTATTTAGGTTGTCAACCAATCGCTCATATTCCGCTTCTACAGCCATGACTTGCTTATCCATATAATCGGTAAAATCATCCGTCATATAATCGATGGAGAAGCCGGTTGAGGGCAGAGGGTACTTGAATGGACTTTAAGACATTGTAACTCACCTCTTGATCACCAACTCGGATAGTCACGCGCCCACCATCGCAATCGATGAGGGCTCTAGTGTAGTAGATAAGAAAGGTCTTCCAAGAATCGTGGGACGTTACTTTCTCTATATCTAAAACATACCAATCGATCGGAAAGGTAAATCAACCAAAACGTCTTTCGTGATCCCTGAAGCTTTTTAGAAGATCTATCAATAATTGTAAACTCATAGTAGTCGGTTCTGAAGGCTTTCTAAACCGAAATGCTTGCACACACGACATTGGCATAAGGCTTATAGAGGCACCTAGATCACATAAAGAATTAGGGAAGACCAGACCTCCTATTAATACTGTAAGTACTGAACTTGCCAGGGTCACCTCTTTTAATTGGTAAGTCTCTATAATTAATCATGGAGCAATCCTCACCAATTTGCCTTTCCATGCCTCAAGTAACTTCTTTTTCAAGACACCACATCCTTGATGAATTTTGTATACTTAGGCATCTCAACCAAGACATCCGATAGTGGAAGATTTACTCCGAGTATTTTTCGTATGGTTCAAAGACCTTTCCGTACTTTTTGTCCTCACTCAAGGGGATGTTGCTCTTTCTCGGTGGAAATGGATGCTTCTTAAGGTCATTCTCAGGAAAGACTTTCTTTGAGGATGCACTTACAGCTTTGTCTTCCAAATCCTTCCAACGAACAGCTTTTTCAGATTTCTGTGTAGTCAGGGGATCAGCCTCCTGACTTTCACTTGCTTTTTCAGTCCTCAAGGGATCAGCCACTTGAGGATTTCCAACTTCTTCACCTCTCGGGATCACCCACCTGAGTTTTCTCTTGAAGTTGAGGGAGTGTAGGTGCTCAGCTTCCCTCCCGCCTTATCAATGGCAGAGGGGCTGTGTGGTTTCCCTGGTGGGAAGGACCACTAACTTGAGTACCGCTTCTCAGATTCATTGCACTGGCCTCCTCTTTACCGTATTGAATTGTTGGCACGAGGTCAGTACATGGGCCTTTGTTCAAGTCAGCCTGAGCAACTTGACCACCCTTTGGATTCTTCTCGATGAACCGGCAAACGCCCTGGGGGTCTAGAAGCTAACTGTTCAGCCAGTTGCCCAATTTGTCTTTCAAGATTCTTCATCGATCTACTTTGCTCCTCCAACTTGGCTTCAAGATTGTTAGATTGGGAGGAGCTTTGAGAGTTTTGGAAATTTGAAGAATAGGGCTGGCTGGGCCGACTTTGAAATTGAGAGTTTGAATTGGAAGGCCAATTCTGATTGAATTTTTGCGTAGGATTGGAAAAATTCGAGTTTTGGTTCGATTAAACCAGGTTTCTATTGAAATTGATTCAATTAAAATTCAATTAGGACTGAAATTTGAAGATGGATTAAACCCTTGGTTTTGAAAATTGCCCTGCCAGAAACCGATTGAACCTTTGATTGTTCTCGCCATAGAATGCATTCATTTCCGCATTCTCGTCCGCTCATAGGACGAATTTAGAAGTGTGCCCCACCTCGCTGAATTCGACATGTGACTTGATTGAACTGTCCCATAATCATGAACAACATTCACTTGATAAGGTGCGGGGGGATAAATTGGCACCGCCATTCATATGGCCCGTCCTGACAATTTTTTTACAAAGATGCAACCCGAGGGTTACGTGGAAAGAAGAAGTTTGATTTATCGGGTTTGGAATTTGAGATGGTGTCATCTGCTCACTGCGCAAAGATGGCGATCAAACTTTGCAAATTGACTTCCTCAACCTTGGGAGGAGGAGAAGCTTGAATTGCTTGATAAGAGGCGTGGTTGTACTTTGCGATGTCCTCAAACAATGCCCATCCTCTTCCGGTGTTTTCTTCAGAAATGCCCCACCAGAAGAGCTATTGACCATGCCTTTTGTAAGCTCGGTCAATCCACTGAAGAATGTATTGACTTGCCTTTCCAAAGGCAAGCCATGGTGGGGCACTTTCTCGAGAAGAGACTTGAATCTCTTCCAACATTCAAGAAAGATTCATTCTCTTTCGATAGAATGTGAAAATGTCGTTCAAACACCGGGCATTCTTTTGAAGGCGAAAGTATTGACTTAGAAATTCTCTTTCAAGTTCAGCCCGTGGTGATAGATTCGAGAGGAGAGAGGTGTACCACTCTTTAGCCTCTCCTTCAAAGAAAAAAGGAAAAGTTTTAGCTTGATAGCGTCCTCACTTACTCCTTGGATGCGTGTAGTGCCGCATATCTCTAGGAATGTATGTAAGTGGGTATGCGGATTCTCTGATTGATAACCATGAAAAATAGATGCATGCTGCATCATCTGAATAAGTCCCGGTTTTAACTCAAAGGTTTGTGCAGTAATGGCTGGAATAACAATATCCGGGTTGACTTTGACTTCGCCTGGCATGGCGTAGTCTGCCAGTGTACGTCTATTATTAGCGGCCATTATCACAAAATCAGTGATTTCTCTTGCTAGTTGATCTTCAAGATCTCGCTCGCTCTCATGCGCGTAACCGTGAGCGGAAAATCCGCTGTTTGGCCGGACTACGGTTCGCTTCGAGGTCGTGGTGTATAATAACGGTCCTTTTGACTCCGAGTTTGCATAAACCGGACCAAAAACAAGTGGTTGAAACCTAAAAACTAAGAAATTGAAAGCCTAAACTAAAAATTAAAAACCTAAGGAAAGAAAAAGAAATAGTTAAGACAGGGGAGCAGACGGACGTCTGCCTAGAAGTCGAGCTAGACGGGCGTCAGGTAGTTCAAACGTTCGTCTGACTAGCTGAAGAACTGGACGCACGTCCAAATTAGATGGACGCCGTCCGACAAGCTAAATATGATTCGTAGTCCGTAAGTTTAGAAACAGACGGGCGCCCATCATTATCGACGCCCGCTCGTAAAACGAAAACGAAGCAGAAAAACGAATAGAAAATCTAATCACAAGAGAACTATAAAAGAAGATCTTAAACCCTAACTAAAACCCTAATTAACTAATTACCTAAACGATTATAAACTAAAAACATGAATTTAAAAATAAAAACAAGAAAACACAAAAACAAACAGAAAAAACGAAAAAAAAAAAAAAAAAAAAAAAAACTAGACAACCGTCCGGTTCCCGGCAACGGCGCCAAAAACTTGTCACGGATTTTATTAATATAAAATAAACAAGTAATAAAACCGTTAACCTCAAGTGCAAGGATCGTAGTATGAGAGCTATGCCGGTCGATCTTACGGGGAACTAGACAATTGTTAATCCTAGCTTTTGTTTTAACTTACTACGTCACGAACTACACTCAACAGTGAATTAATCTAAACAAAGATTGCAGAAAATAAACTAGACAGAGGAGATTATCCAATGCTAGGAAAATACGGGTAACAAACTTATTAACTAAACTAAACTAATTGCAAAAAGGAAATTAACTAAGCAAGCAAGACTCGAGTTGCAAGGATTTAAAATCAAATTATAAAAGGCAAACGAGGATTGATCCACCTATCAACATGTATTGATCTCCTATCTCGATTATATGTGGTATTTATCTAGGTCGTGATTCACCTTACCTAAACATGAACCATAATTCCTTAGGTAATTCATCTATTAACCTAGTATCTTCCAATGCTAGATTAACGCGTTTCAAGCTCAAAGGTGTCAACTTTTACGTTTAAATCTAGTGATTAGACTTATTAACTTCCGTTATTATAAATCTAAGGACTATTCTTATCTATGGTGATCTAAAGGTTAATCATGACTTCCATCAATCATAAACATAATCATACATGCAAATCTTCCGATATAAACGCAATTAAACGAGATAAAACATAAATAAGAAACAACCTTAAATAAATAACTCACAGTATAATCGAAATACAGAAATCAATCCAAGTTGACGGCTTCACAATTCTCGTTTGATTGAAGCTTTAGCTCCTGAGCATCCTTAGCAACACAGTTTTGCAGAAAAAGAACATAAAAAAACTGCTCTAAACTAATCTAATTTAAAGTTGCAGAAAAGTGGGAGAAAAAGAAGTAAGACCGCAGCCTTAGCTGCCCCTAGGGTTTAGGGTTTGTATAGTGTCGAATTGTTGTTCCTAATGTGTGAAAATAGCCTTGTATTTATAAGCAACAAAGTCGGTTCCTCTAAGTCGGTTTCATGGACGGCGTTCGCTTACGTGGACGAAGCGTTTACTTTCTTGAACTCTCTTGAGGCGCTCGTCCCAAAGAAAGCGTTCAAACTCTCTCGATCTCTTTTGACATCTTGGGCGCTTTCGTTCGACATTTCAGACGCCCGCTTGACCTGGGCGGAGTATAGGCGCTGTTCAACATGACTTGAATGCGATTTTTGCATGTTTATCTCTTTTTCTTCTCTCCACTTGATCATTATCTCTTTCTTAAATCTTTATAGCTCGAAATTTATCTCTTTTGATCATCATTTGAGCACAATAAACATACCTATAACACATGGAAAAACATCGCAAATCGTAATAATATTCAAATAATCATATTTTAACCATGAAATCACATAAATATATCGATATTACGATTAAGCCGTCAAAAATATCGTTTGCTCAATATTTTAATATAAAGACCAATTATTATGCAAATTATACAATATAGAGGGAAAAACATCGTAAAATATATCCTTATAAACCACATAATTTCACCCTTAACAGCTACGAAGTCGTATTTCATCATGAGGATCAGATGAAAATGGAGGGTGATGAGTGAGAGAGGGGATGAAACGGTTTACAGATTTTATGGGATACATGTAATCATCATTGAAGACAAGAATTGAAAAAGGTTGAAGGAGAGGAGAGGATTTTCAGGAGAGTATTGAAAGGATGAGATTTCCAGATTCGGATGAGAAATGATTAGGGTTAGGTTGAAACTCAGGTTTTGAGGCTTATAAGGTTTGTCCAGAGTTGAAAGAATAAAGATTTTAGCAAAGGAAGGCCCCGGAAAGTTTATGTATATATATAGATTATATAATTAAATTATTTAATTTAAAAAATCAATTCATAAAATTACTTTTATAAATTAAATTATTAATTAAATAATTAATTATTTAGTTAAGACCTGCAAGAAATAAAGTTGAACACAAGAATTTGCCATATGATGTAAGTGTTAACTTCATGGCGCTTAGTAAGCGTGTATTTTAGTAAAATCACAAATTAGGGGTATTTTTGGAAATTAATCAAACATACGTGCAACTGGAGCTCATAACTTAACAATATCCTCGTCATTGAGCTCATGGACAACCTGTTCATTTTCTCACTCACAATGCATACAAACAAAACGTGCAAAAGAGGTAAGTGCATGGGTACCTAGATAAGAGAAAGAAGCTAATGGATAATTAAAATCTATAACAGAAAAGGTTTGCATTATTATTATTAGTAGGTTATCTTTATGAGACCGACTCAAACTCTTGGGTTCACTTCATGCTCATCAACATGTCGTGACTATTGGTTTCTAACTTAACTTATCTTTGTTATATCCGCATTCAAGGGCACTACGCATGGTGCTACTCACCAAGAAGTATATGGGTGCAACATATTGGTGGAACACCCCTATAACCATGGAAGTCTATTCTGGTAGACTCCAATAGTGTACACGTTCGGCGAATTCCCCCTGCCATTTAGCCATTTAGAGGCCAGCTGAGTTATTCACTTTATCTGACCGCCCACACATTGCCATATGACTTTGTGCCTTACCAGGAATAGCGTGATGTTTAATCTTTTAACTACACAAGTACGTTTGTTATTAATTGTTAACCAGCCACCTAAGTATTTTCAAGTAAGCTCCCTCACAACTCTTAATCTCTTACTCTCTTACTCTCTTACTTAGACCACTAGACATGGACAAGCCTAGTGACGTGATCCCGGGCAAGCTTCATGATGGTTTCCAAAGGAAAAAGAAGAAAAAGAAGGAGAGTGGAAGAAGGCAGAATTTTATCCCACATTGCAAGTTTAGAAGATTTTCTTAGAATTTTATTTTTATTTTTATTTTTATTTCTAATAAGTTTGTCCTACATCGCTTTGGGAGTAGTTTATGTTTTTCATTCTAGCCTATAAAAAGGCATCATATGTAACTTTTACGAGCAGTTGAATAATTGAGTGAAATTATTATAAAGCTTTCTAGCTTTTTGTGAGTATTCTATTCGTAGAGTATTCGAATCTGAACTTATCAAGGTTCTGAGCATAGCTTGTGGCGTTCGTATACCAAGGTTCTTAGATACAGGTTATCTAAGGGTTGAGGTCATACCAAGGTTCTTAGTTACGAGTTAGATAAGGGTCGCGGTGCTCGTTTTATTGATACCTCTAATCGGTCCTTCGACAATTTCGGTTCTGTTTCGACTACGGATCATATCAGTTGGTATCAGAACAGCTATTAAAGGTATCAAATATCCATTATTTTTCTTTTTCTATCCTTAATTCTAGCATTTTTTTCCCTTTCATTATCAAAAAAAAAGTTTCAGCCTTTGTTTCTGCTTTCTGTGCGTATTCATCTATAAAAAAAAGGAAAAATTAGTTTATAGTCCACTTTTTCCTCCTTAATTAAGTGTTAATCCAGCTTCAATTTTTTAGTTGCATTAAGGACAAATAAATTCCACCGGACGAATATACCCCTATTCTCTCACAAAACATATTGAAACGAAACTCATACTTCCAGTTCCGAGAAATGACCCAGAATATAAAAGCATCAATTGGGTGCCATTACGTTTTGCCGCCTCAAATTCTTGTAGAAATTGTCAATAAACTCTTCAGCAGCTTCATCGATATGGCTATCCTTCTCCTCCTCCTCCTCCTCCTCAGCATCCATGAATCGAAACGGAGAATCTGTTATTCTCAGCTCCCTCACTGCCGGAGTACTCCCAAATCCTGGTAAATCCGGCGACCCCGCCGCCGCCTCATTATTCTTGAGCATCTCCAAGGCTTTTATGGGTATGGATGTTTCTTAATTTTGTACATTATGGGTCATTTGAACGGTTCAACCGGACAAAACACGAGCATTCAAATGCCATCTTCAGACAATTTTGGTGAAGTACCGTCTCAGGTACAGTGGATAAGTTGTGTCAGATGAATCTTTCCATTCAGTTTCAGAAATTACTATTTTTTTTTCTTCAGGTTCCTTCATTTTGGGGGAATGATCCTCATTCGGTAGTGCAAATGGGACTTAACCAAAATCAGACTCAAAGTTTGAATGGTTAGTGAAAGAATCATACTTTAAAAGAAACTCACAAAATCGTGTTACAAATTTCTGTTGCATTAATAAGCTTATTATTTGGCTTTGCAGACATCATGTCAACATCTCAAATGAAGATTGAGCAATGATATATTTGTTTGTCAAAACATTGTTGAATTTAATTGAAGCCCCGAACGCGAGAGGCTTTCTGTACATGAAAAGACCTGGACATTCAAAACAGTTAAATTTGAGCAACTTGAAGAGAAGACATCTTCTTGAATTCATGTTATTCTGCAAACAATACAATGAGCAGATATATAAATATTTATTTTTTTGCAGGAGATATGTACACAAAATAATGAATGGTAAATTTTATAGTCTAATTGTACTAAGAATCTTGAACTAACATGCAGTAGCATGCTGAGTGAGAATTAGAGCATCTTGTAATTCTGAATTTTCAGTATTATATTGATGATAGATTTTTGTTTTATCTAAAACTTGCTTTTCTGTATTAATCATTTTGTATCTGTTTTGATTACCCTCTGTTTACGAGAACCAGTATTTGCATCATATTATTATATGAGCTTTATATGAGCCATGTATGATATTGTGTCCCTTGAATTAAGCCTTAAATGAGCCAGATATGTGCGTCTTGAAGTAGTCACTTGAATTAAGTCTTAAATGAGCCTGATCTCATTTTCGACATCGATCATCGATATTGATACTCGATCGCGATATTGATATTGATACGTCGATCGATATCGATATCATATCGATATTGTGTGCCTTATATGATACTGTTAGTGATATTGTGTGCCTTATATGAGCCTTACATGAGCCAGATATGATATGAGCCTTGACTTTCTATTTCATTTCACCTTAGCAAGTTTGTGAATTGGCCCGAGAGTGTACGAAAGAAGAGGTCATTCTCTTATCACAACCAGTTACCCAAAACACTTGAGAATACACTAGCTGCTGTATATCTTATCCTCCATTCCATAAAACATGCTGCTACCTTATCTTGATATGATAAATGGTTTAGAGAATGTTTAAATGCATGTTGCTTGGCTTACTACCTCCATTCCATAACTATTTTGGAATCCTCCTAAGTGTTAGTAGGATTATGAGTACATATAAGAATGATCAAGTTGAAATGAGTGGATTATCAATGAGATTTTGAAGCAGCTTGAGGTTTTTAAAATATATGTCATGTTTGCATTTCAGCCTGGAGTTTGGAAATTTGAGCAATGTGGTTGTAAATAAGTGACCTGAAGTTTAGAACAAGTTTTGGGCCTGAAGTTTAGAACAAGTTTGCCATGTTTGATATTCAAAATCGATGTATCGATGATCGATGCTCGATATCAATATCGATGCTCGATATCGGTATCGATGCTTGATGATCGATGTCGATGTCGCAATTTTCCTTATATGAGCCAGATATGAGCCAGATATGTGTGTCTTGAAGTAGTCACTTGAATTAAGCCTTAAATGATAATGATTACCCCTTGAAGTAGTCTCCTTATTTTACTAGTTGCATATTTTGTTCCATTTCTTTTTGGGGCTTTAATTTCGCCATTTTTGTTGTTTTCGCTATTATTGATGTTGATTTGAGGGGGAAAAATGTACAAAGTTTGGGGTATTACTTTTCAGCTATTTTTGCTGTTGAATTCTGTTGTTGTTGGTGTTAATTTGAGTGGAATATGTAAAGATTGGAGCTTTATTTTTCTGCCATTGTTGCTGTTTTTTTGGACTGTTCTTTCTTCCATTATGGTTTGCCATTTTTGATGTTTATTTGGGCCTTAATTTCTGCCAATTATTGCTGATAATTTAAGAAATATATGCAAAGATTGGAGCTTTACTTCACTGCAAATATGAGGAAAATATGCAAGAAGCGTTTTGTTGAAGGTTTTTTTTTGCCTTATATGAGCCTTATATGAGCCAGATATGATATTGATCCCTTGAATTAAGCCTTAAAACGAAGCCTTATACATGAGCGGATATGTACGCTTTGAAGTAGTCACTTGAATTAACCTTAAATGATACCGATTACCTCATATGCAAATTTCATCGATCATCGATAGTGATCATCGATATTATTCTTTATATCATATCGATCGACATCGACATCGATATTGTGTTAGTGTAACGCTTGATAAAATCCGGCTTTCAAATACTACGTCGAAAGGGTATCAAACGCGTCTCAAAATGAAGATAAAAAAATATGAACTTTGGTGAAACAATTTTGATGATCGGTGTTCTAAATCAAAAGTTACGGTCGTTTATAAGAAATAATATCTAGTTAATACAAATATTTTTTCGACTTTCAAAATATACGTCGGAAGGAGTATCGTATTTGAAGAACAAATTAAAGAGCCAAAAAAATGAATTTTGTGAAAAAATTTCGATGATCGGAGTTAGAATCAAAAGCTACTGAATGTTTGAAAAAAAAAAAAAAAAATGATCAAATGATTCAAAAGGCTGAAGCGGATGAAAGTTAAACTGAAGCATTTGAAACGCGCGTCACTTGAATAAAAGGGTATTTTTGTCCGCCTGAAATTGTTTGTCCTTTTTGCAACTAAAAAAATGTATGTCCTATTTATTTATTTTGTCGCCAAAGAGAGACTTTTTACTTTTTCTCTAAAAAAAAAAAAAAAAAAAAAAACAAATTTCCAGAAATTGTAGACCGATTGCCGCCGACTTTGCCTTTTCTGTATTTGTTTTTTTTTTTTCCCTTTTTTTTCCTGATTGGTAAGAGAAAAAAAAAAAAAAAAATCCCTTCTTTCCATCAATTTCTTTTCCCAGTTTCTTCATCTCGTTTCTTGCATCTCATTTAAAAAAAAAAAAACCAAAAAACCTTGCAGCCTGATTTTTCCTTCTGCTTGCCATATTCCTAACCAAAAAAAAAAAAAAAAAATTTGCAGCAATTATTGATCCCAACAAACAGCCGACTTAATTCCCAAGAACCACAATTTGAGGGTTTGACCATCGTTTGCCCTATTTAATTTTTTCTCTTCTTTCTGATTGGTTAAAAAAAAAAAAACAGCCTAGCCATTTTGGACGATTGTTTCACATCTAGGTGTGATTTTTATCACACCCGTAATTGTAAGACACCAAAAAAAAACCTTTCTTCTTTTTTCTCTTTTCTTTTAGGTTCTATCATCTTTCAATTGTCCCAACCAAAGCCCTAGGTCCTTATATAAGCTCTTTGGTATTGATTGTTTCGGGTGCTCATTATTTTGGTTTGTTTTACGATTTGAACTCTACACGAGGGGAGTGTAAACACGAGTGATTGTGAGGATATATACATATTTTTGTTGAACTTGCATCATGTCAAAAGAGCTCACCGAGAGAGAGGAGCATGCTATTGATGCTCGTATCCGGGTATTGGCGGAGGCACAAGCTGCCGTGATAAACGGAAAATTTGAAGAAATGAGGGCTCAATTTCAAGACATGTTCACAGAAAGAGGCGGTGGTAGGGATAACCGCAGTGGTAGTGGTGATAGAAAGAGAAGAGAAGCAGTGCCCCGGGTTGAGGAGGAGTATGACAACGTTTCCGAGCCTTCTGAGGCTACCCATAGTGATGAGAGTGACGGTGATCGAGATAACGTGCGTCAAGTCAAGATGAAAATTCCTACGTTTAAAGGTACGAATGATCCCGATGCTTATTTAGATTGGGTTCGTAAAGTTGAGCAGATTTTTCGTTGTAATAACTACTCTGAGAAGCATAAGGTTAGATTGGCTACACTTGAATTTGAGGGTTATGCAGCTATTTGGTGGGAACAATTAATTATTAATCGTCGCAAGGCCCGAGATGATCTTGTGAAAACTTGGAATGATTTGAAAAGAGAGATGAAAATGAGATTTGTCCCGGACTCTTATTACCGTGAACAGTATCGAAAATTGCAGACTCTTACGCAAGAGAATCGATCAGTGGAAGATTATTATCAAGAGATGAAACTTACACTAATTCGTACAGGTACCGAGGAAGATCCCGAGGCGACTATGGCTCGATTCTTGAGTGGTTTGAGGCCTGAAATTGGACATCCGGTGGAGATGAAAGATTGTGATAGTTTGGATAAAATGGTACATGCTGCGATATTAACTGAAAACACTTGAAGAAAATGAGTACCTTCACAAAACCATATTCAGGTAATTCTTCTTCTTACCGTTCGTTTCAGCCTTCAAGTGATAGTTCGCAATCCTACAACCCTAGGCCGACCCCTATGTCTTCCAATGAGGCTTATAAAGCTAAGGAAAACAACAAGGGTAAAGCTACTACCTCCCCCCAACAGGCCACTCGTAACCTCAAATGTTTTAAGTGTCAAGGTGTGGGACACATAGCAAGTGATTGTGTGAATAGGCGAGTAATGATTGTTATGGGAGAAAAGCATGGTGAGAAAGAATACGAGTCACAATCCGAAGAGGAAAATAGGAGTGATTCCGAGGAGATAAGCCCACTCGAGGTTGGACCTGAAGGGTTTATTTGTGTGAGTAAGAAAGTTGTGGAGGACCAAGACAAATTAGATGCTAGTGCGCACCGTGAAAACATTTTTCAAACACGTTGCTTTATAGAAGATAAGTTGTGCGGTTTGATCATCGATTTGGGTAGTTGCGCCAATGTTGTTAGCAAAGAGTTGGTCGAAGAGATGAGCATTGAGACTACTAAACATCCCCAACCATACAAGCTATAATGGATGAATACATGTGGGGATGTTAGAGTTACAAAGCAAGCGATGATCACTTTTAAAGTTTGGATGTTCGAGGATACGGTTATGTGTGATGTAGTGCCTATTCATATTGCACATGTTATTCTTGGTAGGCCTTGGCAATTTGATCGGCGAGTTAACTACGATGGGTTCTTGAACACGTACGCATTACATCACCGGGGAAAGAAGGTTACTTTGGTTTCATTATCACCCCAAGAAGCACATGCGGAGCAACTTAAATTTGCTCAGAGTCGGGAGGTTCAAAGGCAAACAATGGGTGCAAATTCTATGGTGCAAAGTGGAGAAAAGAAGACATGTTTAACTTCATTGGCTGTTCGTTCGGGTTTCTTTTTCCTTATTGCAGGTACATAAAGATCCACCACTTCACGTTGTTAACGTTGGAGCCAAGTTGGAGGGCAAATCCATTACACCGAGCCTAGTTCGAGATGTCGATGTTCGGACTCGAGGTCGAATCCTTTCCGAACCGGGAGGGAATGATGTGATCCCGGGCAAGCTTCATGGTGGTTTCCAAAGGAAAAAGAAGAAAAAGAAGGAGAGTGGAAGAAGGCAGAATTTTATCCAACATTGCAAGTTTGGAAGATTTTCATAGAATTTTATTAGTATTTATTTATTTTATTTTTATTTTTATTTTTATTTCTAATAAGTTTGTCCCACATCACTTTGGGAGTAGTTTATGTTTTTCATTCTTGCCTATAAAAAGGCATCATAAGTAACTTTTACGAGCAGTTGAATAATTGAGTGAAATTATTATAAAGCTTTCTAGCTTTTTGTGAGTATTCTACTCGTAGAGTATTCGAATCTGAACTTATCAAGGTTCTGAGCATACATTGTGGCGTTCGTATACTAAGGTTCTTAGATATGGGTTATCTAAGGGTTGAGGTCATACCAAGGTTCTTAGTTACGAGTTAGCTAAGGGTCGCGGTGCTCGTTTTATTGATACCTCTAATCGGTCCTTCGACAATTTCGGTTCTGTTTCGACTACGGATCACATCACCTAGCATATTACATAGACAATGATGGATACTAATCCATCAAAGCACAAGCTAATCACACTCTTCCGACGGTCCCGAACTTCAACTTTTATGAAGAATCCATTCGGTGCCGGAACTAAACACGTCATACGCTTAATCAAGGCTCGTTCATGTTCATTTAAAGTTATTAGATAAAGAAATAACAATTAAAACTGGATTCGGAGCCTAAAACACATTAAACACCAAAAACTGGTCCAATGCTCGCGCAATGTGTGCATTGATCTTCCTGGACAGTCAATGCTCGCCAATGCGCGCTCACAAACGCCGCTGAATCTGTTTCCCACTTTCTGGTCGGTCAATGTGCATGCATTAAGGGCTATGCACGTGCATTACCCCAAAAACTGCCCTAAACTTAGTTTTTCTGCACTCTTACGAGTTCCAACCCACTCCCAACATGTTTAACATCAAAATACTCAGGAAAACAAGAGTAAAATAGGCTCTAAACATGCTATAACATATCAAAGCACATCAACAACATGTAGACATGATTTCTAACCACAAAACAACTCTAAAACTTAACCTTAACATCATAAAACCTAATTACACATTAGTAAGAGCCTCTTACCTTATTAGCAAGCAAAACTCCAAGAAAGTCTGCAGATTTCTTCCACAAACCTTAACCAAAACCTATATTGATCAACAATTAAACCACAATTAATTGTGGCCAAGGTTTCTAGACAATAGAACTATGATCAACCAAACGAAGCCTTGAAACGTGATTGAACGAGGGAAAATAGAAACAAGGGCTAATACCGTTACCTTTAAAAAATTCCAGCTTTCTTATATCAAAACGATCATCTTTTCCCACTCATTCTAAATCTTCAAGTTCTTCTGAAATCCAATGAACGGTCAGGGAGATCCTTTGAAGATTGTCTTTTACTTTCTTCTATTTTCTCCAGAGCGTACGTTTGATTTTTTTTGAAGATTTAGTCTGGTAACTACCCACTAATAAGAGTTTTTTTATTTAGAAAGTAACTCCCAAGGAGTTATTATTGCAATAAACTCCCTTTAATCACTATTAATCCCATAATTTTCTTTAATTACCCTTTAATCCATTTCCTTTTATACTTAAATCCATAATAAAATAAATATATATTCAGACTTTTGTGAAATGACACGTCTGCTATTTTCAGAAAAGTCGGGATATTACAATCAACTCCCCCACGAGGGAGCCCTATAATACGATTGTTTTCCTCAATCTTTAGAACTACGTTGGGTAGTCAATCACATATTCGCTCATCTATAATCTATCACTAAAATCCACCAATCACGTAGTTGAGTTATCCTCGCATAGCAAGCCCAATTATCCGATGCTTGACCCGATTTCATTCGTGGCGATTTTGAGTATCATCACTATACATACATACTTTTTTAGGGTATAAAATCTTTTGAGGGGTATATAATTAAGAACGTAGATATATTTTTTTTTTCAGAAACGAAAGATTTAAACTTACACTTTTGTTCTGTAACGCCAAGCCCTGGCTCTACATCTTGGGGGTTATAGTGTAGCTCACTACTATACCGATACACCTTGTGCCGTAGATATTATTTTTAGTATATATTAACAATTATTTTTAGGGAATTTATTAGCAATTATCACGTTTTTATCCTAAATAATAAAGAAAGTTTCCAACTGAAAAAAAAAAAAAAAAAAACCACCGTTAATACCGAATTCGTGAAGGAGTTAAAAACGCGTGCGATTAAGTGCTTTTTTATTTTATTTATTTATTTTTAAAGAGAAAGCCCACCGACTTAAAGCTCACCGACTTATTCTCCTCTGCCCTATAAATACAACCCCGTACCTCATCTAATTTCAGTCAGTATTATCGTTTCTTTTGATTATTGTTTCTCCATGTTTCCCGTGAATATCTTTTTCTCTATGTTGATGAAGAATCGATGGAGAATTGGTTGGTTGAAATTCGCTGAATGATTCTCATTCTTCTTAATTGTCATTTGCTTTTGGAATTTCTAAGTTCTTGGAATCATCTAAATCATGTGCTGTCTCGGTAGCTTTTTGATGGTTTGCGGTTGGGGAATGTGGATCGCTTCGTTTCAGTTTTTTTAGCTAGAATTGGACGCAATGAAACTAATTTTGTGAGGGATTTTTATTTTTATTTTTTAATGTAGATTGATTGAATGATCGATTAGGACCGTGTCTGAATTGTTGGCCGTCATCGTTTGGAATGCCTGTTTTGGCGCGGAAAGGTTTAGGAGGAACGCAACACAGGAGCTCTGACGGTTCCATGTTCAAGAATTATTTTTGGGTTTTTTCCTGGTGATTATTGTTTCCTAACTTTTTGACTGAATTTTGAAAACAAGAGGACCATTTGGGATTGGGGGTGTTCTTTTCTATTCGATCGACTTCAGAAATCCTATTGGTTCTTCTCCTTGTCTACTAAGTTTTATGTGTTGTTCCGCATTTGCATAGGAAGGTTGTCCGGAAGCTGCGGGGTTTTACTATATTAGTGAGTTTGATGATACCCCTGTCATTTCTTTGTTATGGATTTCTTTAGGTTTTTCATCTGATATCTTATTCTCTTCCGTTACCTACTTACCCTGATTAACCATGTTAGGTAGATCTGATGGATTGTGGGGATATCATTTGGCGAAAAACTGGGCATTAAGCTTTGGACTCTGAAGGATTTTTTCTTTTTCGTTCAGTTTTCGTTCTTGATGTTTCTGATTTCCTTGGGAAGCTCAGATCAATCTAGTTGCTTTATTTGCAGCCGTGTGGTTGTGTCTTTGATCAATGAGTGGCCTTAGAAGCTTCGAATCAATGAGAAGGACTGCTCTTTCAGGCTTGCTTCGTCTTTTTGATGATCTTAGATACTACATCATGTCATATTCTGCCTTCTCCAGGCCTGATAATCTTCTTTAGTTTTGACATTTCTTATACTTCTGATTCTTTTGTTTGGTGAACGATTGGTCTTGATGCCCTGGATTTCGAAGGGTGTTTCTGGCGACTTCTCTGTCCTGATATTCTTGACTTATATGGGAGTGCTTAATCCAGTCAGCTTTGCAGCTGCGCGAGTTGTGTGGACCTTGTGACTGATTTTGGAAGCTATAAGGACTGCTTTCAGGCTTGCTTACTTCTCTCTTGACCATCTTAGATATATAATCCCATGTCTTACCTTTTCTGTCTTTCTTAGTCGTCTTTAGGCTGAACATGTTAGGTGAAGCTGATAGAGGGGTTGTTGTTCTTTCTCTTTCTAGATTGTTGGATGATCCTTTGGTGCAGAATGAGAAAGCCTTGGATTTTCTTATTTTGTTTAGTTTTCTTTCTTGATAGTTGCGATATTTTCATGTAGGCTTAATGTTGTTTTGCTTTATTTGCAGTCACATGAGTTGTGTGTGGCTTTGGAATCTATGGAATTTGTGTGTGGCCTTGGAATCTATGGAAGTCTGTGTCTTTGAGGCTTGCTTAGCCTTCTTGATGTTCTTAGATATATCATTTCGTATATTGCCTTTTCACGCATTGTTAGTCGTCTTTAGGTTTCTCATCTCATATATTTCGTTGATGATGAACATGATAGGTATGCCCGAAGGAGGGGTTGCTGTTCCTATTCCTTCTCGTTTGTTGGGAGATCCTTTCAGTGAAGATTTTGATATGAAGCCTTGGCCTTTAAAGGGGTTCCTTTTTGTATAGCCATCTTCCTTTATATTTCGACTTCTTCAAGAATCTCAATCCAATATGCCTTATTTGCAGACATGTAGGTTGTATGGTTGATGTTGTGACCGGGTATTGGAGGCTATTAGGACTGCTTTTTCAGGCTTCTCTATCTTCTTCATGATCTTAGATTATTTCTTTTCTTGGCTTGTTTCTCCTTTGCTCAGAAAAGTAAAGAACTGTTGTGCTTGTTTGGGCTTGTTTAGGCTGCTGCAGGTTCCTCCCATTTACTTTGTTATGCTGTTGAACATGTTAGGTAACTCTGATGCAGGTTGGTGTTCCTCAATCCTCGCCTTCCGGGTTTGTTGGGATGATCCTTGGGTGAAAATCGGACATTATGCCTTATGAGTTTGAAGTTTTTTTCGCTTGGATTTTTTCTTGACATTTGGCTTTTTTCTAGAAGCTCAATTATTTTCGCTTTATGTGCAGCGGTTTGCGTTGTTGACATTATAGCGTTGTGGCTGACATTGTGACCGGGTTTCTATGGGATGATCCTTTGCTAAAAAATCGGACATGAAGCTTTATGACTTAAAGGGGGTTTTTTGGTTTGGATTTTTTTCCTTGACAATTTGACTTTTTCCTGAAGCTCAATTTTGTCCGCTGTATGTGTAGCCGTGTGAGTTGTGGTTGACACCGTGACCTGCCTTGGATGGTATGAGCCTATGAGGGCTTTTCTCCAGTGCTGCTTGGGGTTCTAAATGATATCATCTCATTATCTTGCTTTCTTTTATTTGCTTAGATTTCGTTAGGTTTGTCATCTCATTTGTCATCATGTTGTTGAACATGTTAGGTAGTCCTGATGAAGTGTTGTAGTACTTCCTCTTTCCTGTTTGTTGGGATTATCTTTTGGTGAAGAAGCAAGACACAACCTTGAACCTAGAAGGGTTTTGTAGGGAAGCTGAGCTCAACTCAATCTAGTTGCTTTATTTGCAGCCATGTGGTTTAGAAGCTTCGAAGCAATGAGAAGGACTGCACTTTCAGGCTTGCTTCGTCTTTTTGATGATCTTAGATACTATATCATGTCATATTTTGCCTTCTCCAGGCCTGCATAATCTTCTTTAGTTTTGACATCTCATATCCTTCTCATGCTTTTGTTTGGTGAACAATTGGACTTGATGCCCTGGATTTCAAAGGGTGTTTTTGTTGACTTCTCTTTCTTGATATTCTTGACTTATTTGGGAGTGCATAATCCAGTCAGGTTTATTTGCAGTTGCGACGCTGAGTGAGTTGTGTCGACCTTTTGACTGATTTTGAAAGCTCTAAGGAGTTGCTTTTCAGGCTTGCTTACCCCTTTCTTTGACCATCTTAGGTATATAATTCCATGTCTTATTTTTTCAATCTTGCTCAGTCGTCTTTAGGCTGAACATGTTTGGTGAAGCTGATAGAGGGGTTGCTGTACGTTCTTTCTCTTTTTGGTTTGTTGGATGATCCTTTGGTGCAGAATGAGAAAGCCTTGGTTTTTCTTATTTTGTTTAGGTTTCTTTGTTGATAGTTGAGACTTTTTCATGAAAGCTCAATGCAGTTTTGCTTTATTTACGGTCACATGAGTTGTGTGGCCTTGGAAGCTATTGAAGGCTGTTATTGAGGCTTGTTTTGTGGCCTTGGAAGCTATTTAAGGCTGTTATTGAGGCTTGTTTAGTCTTCTTGATGATCCTAGATATATCGTTTTGTTTATTTTCTTTTCACGCTTTAGGTTTTTCATCTCATATATTTTGTTATGATGATAAAAATGATAGGTATGACCGAAGGAGGGGTTTCTGTTCCTCTTACTTCTCTTATGTTGAGAGATCCTTTCAGTGAAGATTCTGATATGAAGCCTTGGCCTTTATAGGGGTTCCTTTTTGTTTAGCTATCTTCTTTTATATTTCGACTTCTTCAATATGCTGAATCCAATATGCCTTATTTGTAGACATGTAGGTTGTATGGTTGATGTTGCCTCCGGGTATTGGAGGTTATTAGGACTGCTTTTTCAGGCTTGCTTCATTTTCTGATGATCTTAGATTATATCTTACATTGACTTGTTTCTTCTTTGCTCGAAAGTCTAAAGAACTGTTCTGCTTGCTTGGGCATGCTACAGGTTCATCTCATATACTTCGTTATGCTGTTGAACATGTCAGATAGCTCTGATGGAGGCTGGTATTCCTCCCCTTCCGGGTTTGTCGGGGTGATCCTTGGGTGAAAATCGGACATGATGCCTTATGACTTTGAAGTTTCTTTTTTCTTGGATTTTTTGTGGACATTTGACTTTTTACTAGAAGCTCAATTTATTTCGCTTTATGTGCAGCCCTTTGAGTTGTGGTTGACATTATGGTGTTGTGGTTGACATTGTGATCGGGTTTCTTGGGATGATCCTTTGTTGAAAAATCAGACATGAAGCTTTATGAAGGGTTTTTTTGGTTTGGTTTTTTTCCTTGACAATTTGACTTTTCTGGATGCTCAATTTTGTTCGCTATATGTGCAGCCGTGTGAGTTGTGGCTGACATTTTGACCTGTCTTGGATGCTACGAGGACTGTTTTCAAGGGCTGATTGGGATTCTAATTGATATCATTTCATTATATTTCTTTCTTTGATTTGCTTAGACTTCTTTAGGTTTAGCCCTGATGAAGTGTTGTAGTTCCTCTTTCCTGTTTGTTTGGATGATCCTTCGGTGGAGAAGCAGGACATGAAGCCCTGAACCTAGAAGAGTTTTTTTTTTGTTCAGTTCTCTTTTTTTTGTTTGTTGATTTTTCAGCTTCTTCTTGAAACTCAATCCATTTTGCTTTATTTTCAGCCGCATAAGTGAAATGGTGTTGACCTAGTGACCTATCTTGGAAGTTATGTGGACTGCTCTTTCAGGCTTGCTTAGTTTTCTTGTTGATCTTTGATTTTATCATTTGACATCTTTCCTTTTCAGACTTGTTTAGTCTTCTTTAGATTTGTCATCACATGTTAAGGTAGTTCTGTTGTAAGGGGTGGTACCTCATCTTTTTGGTTCGTTGGAATTATCCTTGGTGAAGAACTGGGCATAGACTTGGGCTTTAAAGGGTTTTATTTGTTTAGTTTTCTTGATGATTGCCATGTTTTTTGGAAGCTCAATCCAAGTTTATTTTTTGGCAGCCGTGTGAGTTGTCTCTGGTTGACCTTATGACTGACCTTGGAGGCTATGAGAATGAATGCATTTCCAGTCTTGCTTAGTCTTCTTGATGATCATAAATTAACTTCCGATATTTTGTACTTTTGGAAACTCAATTCACTTTGCTCTATTGCAGCCACATGAGGTAAGTCCTTGAGCTTGTGATTGTCCCTGGAAGCTATTTGAAGGACTTTTCTTCCTGGCTTGCTTAGTCTTCTTAGTCCTCTGGATGATTTTAGTTGATATCACCCCGTGTTATTTCCTTCAGACTTGTTTAGTTGTCTTAGGTTTGCCTTCATCTCATGTTTCGTTATGCTGTTGAAGTTTTAGGTAGCTATGATGGAGTGGTTGGTTGCTCTTTCTGGTTGGTTGGGATAATCATTGGTGAAGAATTGGACATTGAAGCCTTGCACTCTAAAGGGTCTTTTTGGGCTAGTATTTTTGTTGGTATTTGCGACTTTCTCTTGAAGCTCAACCCAGTTTTCTCTTTTTGCTGCAGTATGGGTTGTGTGGTTGTTGACCTTTTGACTAGTGTTAAAGGCTATGAGGACTACTTTTTCAGGCTTGCTTTGACTTCTCATGATCATAGGTTTTTTATCTTCTTGATTCTCCGGTTTCTTCTAGTGACTCGTTCCAGCTTGTTTGATTTACAACCTCATACTTTAAGTGGTTGACTTTGTGATTGGTCTTGGAAGCTATGAGAAGGACTGCATTTTCCAGGCTTTCCCAGTCTTTTCGATGATCTTAGATTATATATATTTTTCTATTTTCGGCTTCCACCGGAAGCTCATTCCGTTTTGCTTTATTTGCAGCAACATAAGTTAATTAGCTGACCTTGTGACTGGTGGTCTTGGAAGCCAGAAGGATAGCTCTTTCAGACTGCTCTTTCAGGCTTGCTTAGTCTTCTTGATGATCTTACATTATATCATCTCATATCTTTCTTTTTCAGACTTGCTTAGTCGTTTTTTAGGTTTGTCTTCTCATGTCTTTTATTATGCTGATGAACATATTAGGTAGCACTGATGGAAGGTGGCACCTCCTCTTTTTGGTTTGTTGATGATTCAGAGCCTTAAGACTTTGAAAGGTCTAGTTTTCTTGATACTTGTGAATTCTTCAGGAAAAGCTCAATCCAATTTTCTTTGTTTGCAGCCACGTGAGTTGTGTGGTTGACCTTGTGACTGACTTTTCTTGGAGGCTATGAGGACAGCGTTTTAAGGCTTGCTTACTCTTCTTGATGATTGTTGATTATATCTTTCTTTGATGTTTTTAGCTTCTTAAAACTCAATCCTATTTGCTTTATTTGCGGACACATAAGTTGTTAACTTGTGACTGGTCATGGAAGCTAGCTAGGAGATGGAGTGATTTTTCAGGCTTGCCAATTATCGTAGATTTAGATCAATGTTCTATTGTTCTTTGTAGAAATGCTTTGGAAAAGCTTGCTTGTAAACCTTCCAGTTCTGAACCTGTGTTGGTTGGAAAACATTGAACTTATTTTATTTGGATCATATTTTCCCATCTCTTTTCAGATTTATTTATTTTATTTCATCAACACTTCGTATTTTCTCTGGGTTCCTTCTGGGCTGAAAATTCTAGGTCATCATTGTCATGAAAAGTCAGAATGTTTCAGCTTGCCTTTGCAAGAGAACCAGTGAGCTTAGCAAAGTGGCTTTGACATGGAAAAAGGTCAATGAGGTTAATCATGCAACAACTAATTACATGATCTAGAGTCTGCCATTAACCACAGGAATTTTATTCTCATGCACCGGAGTTGTCAGGGAATCGTATGTGTGTCTTTATTGGACCAGACTATCATACTCATCTAATTATGCTTGAGATAAATGTTACATATGGCCTGACCTTCATAACCGGATTGCTTGCCTGCCATGTCATGTCTTCGTTCTGTGTGTTCGACTCTTTCCAACAGATCTGGCTAAGGACCTTAATTGAGTGTTGTGCGACTCTATTTTATCAGTTGAATTGTTGTGGCTTTGATAATATGGGATGTGCTTTGTGCAGCCACTGCTTTTGTTTTTCCGTGTATCTTGGCTTTTCACAATAGTATCAATGGTCGGTCGTCAGCCACTGTGGTATGGTCTGCTAACAAATTCAATGTGTCAAAGTTGTCCATAATGCTGCCTGTCTTCCTGTTGTGTTGCTGACTGGTTTCTCTTCTAATGAAAAAGTCTAGCCTTGACGTTTTCTGCCTTCTTACTAAAGAATATAGTCTTAATCTCATGGGAAAAAAGGTGGCAACATTGAATCTGGAACCGATATTTGTTTCTATTTTCAGATAAGGACTATGCATAATGCATGACATGCATATATGTTCTGGCAATTAAACCTTGCGATTTTTGGGTGCTGATAACCGTAGAGAGGACTACTTTTTCAGATAACCACTAATACATGACATGCACTTCGCATTTTGTAAGTTCATTTGTGAAATTTGATTTGATTATTGCTGAAAGCTCTATCCAACTGATTTCTTCCCTTTGCACCAAGATGAAGACTACTGTTGTCGTATCTGGACCGAGAGTTTGCTACCGATAACATATCTGGTTTCATACCTGGTAAGGGTGTTATTTTTGAGTAATTCCCATTTTTCCTACCTGAGAGATATTAGTATCATCATTCCCCACCCTGGTTAGAACTGCACCGTACCTCTGAGGATAAGACCCCCCCACTCCCCACCCCCCAATTTATCCTTAAAAGAATGCACAATGTTTTCTTGACTAATATTAGTTTTCCATCCGATTTGTCTGATCGCTAAGATGGAGAAGTTTTGGTCTCAGAGAGAACTGTGTCAAATGTTTTTTTCCATGAAAAAAATATGCCCCATTTGGTTTGAGTTTAAAGTTGATAAGTGTTCCCAGGAATGAGGCAAAATTAGGATTTTAGTCCTCTAACTTGGCCTATTTTGGATTTTAGTCTGCTCATTTCTCCGTGAGGAAAATGGTCCTCTAAGTGGCTTTTTTTTTTGATTTTAGTCTATCCGCGGAAATAGCTGATTGGGCACCGGAATCTTTAAAAATAGTCCTCTAACTAGGCTGCCACGTAAGCGTTTTTAAAGATTCCGGTGCCCAATCAATTTATTTCCGCGGATAGACTAAAATCCAAAAAAAAAAGCAAACTTAGAGGACCATTTTCCTCACCTGAGCAGGATTGACTAAAATCCAAAATAAAGCAAGCTTATGACTAAAATCCTAATTTTGCCCAGGAATGAGGAAACTGTTCACGAAAATGAAGAAATAAGGCAAGCATTGCATCTCATCTTTTTCTTTCTTTGTTGATTGTTGATTTGGATGGGTTTAGTTTCAGCATCTTTGATCCCAAGCAGCCTGGAAATATAAGTGCTTGCGTTTAGTGTTCTTCGCTGACCTGCTGTTTCTTGTAATATATATATATATATATGAAGTTCTAAGTTTGAAAAAACTTTTTTAACTCCGCCCATGTTATCTCATATGCACATGGCCGGTCCCAAGCCTGGTATAAGGAGGAGGGAAAAAGTGTGTGTATATATATATATATAATTTTTTTTTTCTTTTGACTTTGGATATGGTTTTAATATACGTCCACGTTTAGCATGAATATGTCTGTGCTTGTTACTGCTTTGCTTGGTTTTAGCAGATATACTGCTCTCTGGTATATGTTTGATTTTGGCAGATACAAAGGCGGTATTTTGGGCGGATGCAGTGTCAACTTGTTGGTCTGAAAACATTGTGCTTGATATTGGCCTGTCTTTTGGATGATTCTTACCTTGTCGGTTGGACCATTTTTTTTTTTGTCCGTCAAAGTTACCGCTTTTTCTGTGTTAAAAGGCGAATCCAGCACATAAGCTCTCCCCTCCTTTCCCGTAGTTTGAAGTACATTTTTATTCTCTGATAGTGTATAACTAGTATCGTCATATGTTACATTTGGTCTCTTGTTTCAATTATCCGTTGCGATACTTTATTTTCTTAACGTATGGTAATTCAGGTGAGTCAAACATATTGGGGATCTTCTGGATTTGCAAAATGGCAAAGGTGAAACCCTCACAGGCCCTATGTTTCTGCATCAACTCAGGGATTGAAGTGGAGAGCAATAAGCCTGCATTTTGGTCTGTGGATTGGATTAGGTTTTTCCTGATCCTTTGTGATTTTCCTCTGTCTAACAAAGCTGTTTAGTTGATCAGCTTATGTTATTAGGGGCTTTGGTTTTCTTATCCGTTTTGATTCTTCTCTGTTCGTATTCAGCAGCAAAGAGGTGTATATCCTCCCATGTTTTTTAGTTTACAATCATAAATAATGCTGAAGGGCGCGGTTTAACCTTGAAAGCTTCTGAATCAGAGGAGTCGATCATCAATGTATATATGGTTTGTTTGGTTATTTGTAACATAGGTGGTTGTCATTAAACATTTGTTGCATTGTCTTTATCTTTAGCTCTTGAGCCAGAGATTTTACAAGAAAATATTTGTTTTTAATTTTAATAGACATTCAAAGTGAAAATAACTTGTGTTTTGATGATATTCTTCTCTTTTGTGTGTCTTTTTATTTTTTATTTTTATTTTTATTTTTTTCCGTGTGAAAGTAAAGGCTTAGGGTATTGCCAAGGCAAATTTTAGTAATGTCAAAGCAAATCATGTAGTTCTGGATGCAAGCATGTTTCGCTCTATGCCATCAAGGTTAGTATCACTTATTGTTATTGGAATATATGTTTCATTTTTGTTGTTGTTGTGATGCTTTGATTGTTACGTTTGAGTAACCTTGACACAAACTATAGCTATACCGAAATGTTGATGAAATTTAAGCGTCTACAATGAATAACATTAGTTATGGTTTTTATTTTATTTTATTTTATTTATAATTTTCGTTTATGAAAACGCAAGGTTTATTTATTTATTGATTTTCCCTTAAATATAATACTTTAATCGCATTGCGCACGTCTCCCATGAACTGCCGACGAGCTTACAGGTGCATGATCTTTTGTTAGCTGATGGGCGTCGCTGGAACCTCCCTTTTACTCCAGCAGTCTTTCCATCCTTGGGAGGTGGACGCGATTCTCCAGACTTCTATAGCTGGGCCATCTCATCTGGACATGCGTATTTGACACTATGATCGGAGGGGGCGATACACGGTTGAGTCCGGGTATTTCTTATCTCTGCAGTTGCGTGGAGGATTGTATTCGGGGGCATGTGGGGCATCCTCAGTTGGACCAGATAGGGTATGGCGTGATGTTTGGCGGGTCGTTGTTCCGCCACGTGTGCAACATTTTCTCTGGAGGTGTTTACAGGGGTGCCTGCCGATTGAGGAGAACCTCCTTAAGCGGCAGGTTGGAGACTGCGTTTCTTTGCCGTGTGGTAGGGAGTGGGAGTTTATGCATCATGTTTTGTTTGATTGTGATTATGCTAGGGCAGTTTGGAGAGCGTCGAATTTTGCGACCCAGTTACATCAACAATCTTCTGGGTTTCGGGAGCTCTTTGGGAGTCTTGTGGTCCAATTCTCTGCAGAGGAGATGTCTCAATTCTGCATGACCTTGTGGTACCTCTGGAAAGCGCGTTGTAGTGCAGTTTTTGAGGGGGCACCGATCTATGCCTCTCGCGTGGCTTCAGCTTCAATAACAGCAGCGTTGGAGTATTGCGGGGCGATAGTTGGTTCGCCGGAGGTGGGTGAGGGGCCTTCTTTCCCGGTTGCATGGTCTGCCCCTCCCCTAGGTTCTTGGAAGTGTAACACTGATGCCTCAGTTGCGGAAGCCGACTCGGTGGGGGTTATTGTTGCGGCTTTCTCTTTCCATATTGACCCGGGAGATACCCCATAGTTGTTGGAGATGCATGCGGTTCTTTTGGCTCTAGCAGAGGCTGATCGGTTGAGTCTACCATCTATGATCTTTGAGAGCGACTGTCTTTCATGCGTCCAGGCACTGTCTCGGTCATTTGAGGATCTTTCTGTCTTGGGCTGCCTAGCTCGTGATTGTCTTTCTGCTTCGGCGTCCTTTGAGTCCTGTCAGTTTGCTTTTGTTTAACGGTCTGGTAATATCCCGGCGCACCTTCTTGCTAGATATTGTTTTGCGGCTGTGGGTTCTATTTCTTGAGGTGTTCATTCCCACATGATGTAATCTCCGCCGTTTTGACGGACTTGCCTTAATAAAATATTTTGTTTCCTCAAAAAAATAAATCATAATCCCACTATCCCCAAAAGTAAATAATTTTGGCATTTAAAAAAACACATAAATGGTGTGTACACAAGCATATATAATACTTGTATAAGATGTACATACACTACAATATATGGTATAGTATATATACATACACAAATTATATATAAATATGAATATTTGATCAACCCCAACCCCAAGCACAGTAATCGCCATCACCGAGCTTCGATCTAATGTCGGATCACATGTGGTCAACTCCGAGAACAATAATCGCCTTGACCGAGCCTCGATCTAACATCGGATCACGTGTGGTCAACCTCGATCTAATGTCAGATCAAGTGTGGTCAACCCCGAGCACAGTAATCGCCATGACAGAGCCTCGATTTAATGCCGGATTTTGTGATATCAACCCCGAGCGCTGTAAAAGTCTTGACCAAACCTCGATCTAATGTCGGATTTTGTGATATCAACCCCGAGCGCGGTAATCGTCTTGACCGAAGCTTGATCTAGCTTAATATTATGTGTGATCAAAATGAAGCACATTAATCGTCTTGGCCAAACCTTGATCTAACGTTAAATTATGTGTGATCAACCTGTACCATAGTAATCACCCTGACTGAACGTCAATCTGATGTAGGATTCTATGTGATCAACCCGAGCACGATAATCGTCTTAACCGAACATCGATCTTACATAATATTATGTGTGATCAACCCAGAGCACGATAATTGCCTTGATCGAACCTCGATCTAACGTTGGATTATGCGGGATCTACCCATAACACGGTAATCTTCTTGACCGAACTTAGATCTAATGTAGAATTATGCGAGATCAACCCAAGCAGAGTAATCGTCTTGACCGAACCTCGATCTAACGTAGGATTATGTGTGATCAACCATGAGTATCGTAATTGCCTTCACCGAAACTCTATCATGTGCAGGATTATGTGTGATCAAACCCGAGCACTAGAAATGCCATGACCGAACCTCAAGGATTATGTGAGATCAACCCAGAGCATGGTAATCGCCTTGACCGAACCTCGATCTAACGTAGGATTGTGTACGATCAACCCTGATCACTGTAATCGCCTTGATCGAATCTCGATCTAAAGTTGACTAATGGGTGATCCACTCGGATCATAATAAATATCTTGACCGAATCTTGATCCAATGTCAGAATGCGTGTGATCAATCCCGAGCACAATAATCGCCTTGATCGAAACTAGATCGAACGTAGACCTATGTGTAATCAACTCCAAGCACAGTAATCGCCTTGACCGAACATCAATCCAACGTCGGGTTATGTGTGATAAATCTTGGGACCCTCGATCAACTTGACCGAACTTCGATCTAACGTCGGATTATATGTGATCAACCCTGAGCACAGTAATCGCCTTGACCGAACCATGTCTTAGCATGTTTACCATTTTCTCGAGCTGCTCGAGCTCTAGCTCGAGTTTGAAAGTGCTCGATTTTTTTTTCTACGAGCATAATCGAGCCGAACTCGAGCATGATCAATATGTTATCGAACTGATCTCTAGCAATTTTTTTTTCTTGCTCGAACGATCTCGAACCGAGTTTGAGCATCACTATTTTAAGGGGTTGTTCGACTTGATAAGTAAATACTTCACTCAGATCGGATCGTTTACACCGTTGAGTAGATGTATGAATATTGGAAAAAAAATTGGCGGTATCACCGGAAAAAAATGGCGGGCAAGTACAACCCTAAATATCCTAAACTAAATTTCTACCGTTTGTTCCCACTTCCCTCACACGAGCCTTCTCTTCTCTTCTTCAAACTTCACCAATATAACCCCAATTCTTCCTAGGGTTTACTGGTAAATTCGAACTAGTTCTTCTTCCTTTATATTGTATTAGGTAATCGATTTATTAGTTTTTTTTTTTTTAACTAATTGGATGATTGATCTTACAGAGGAGTAGACAAAGAACACTAAATCCCCGCATAGGCACAAGTACTTTGTGAAGCAAAAATGCAATAGAAAGGTCCCATCTGGTGTACTCTACTTTGACCGAATCTTGATCCAACGTCAGAATACGTGTGATCAATCCCGAGCACAATAATCGCGTTGATCGAAACTAGAGCGAACGTCGATTCATGTTTGTTGCTGTTGATCAGAATACGTTTGTTGCTGTTGTTTGTGAAGCAAAAATGCAATAGAAAGGCCACATTTGGTGTACTCTACTTTGACCTGTTCTTTTCCTCCAACTGCCAAACCAAAATTTTGTAGATGTACCTAGTTTAAGATTATTGATCAAGTGTAATTTAATTTGTGCATATGCTACTTCTTAGCGTAAATGAAATGTATATCTCATCATTAGTCTTAAGTGTTTTTTTGTTGATTTTATTTTCCACCATTTCTGTTCGGGTTTCTCTGATACCTGCTCACCTATATGTTGAGTGACCGGTGGTTACGAAAGTCTAAATGCACACAGACATGTCTTTGCGAGACTGCATTTTGTGTTAAAACTGTTGTTGGGTTTGAATCAGCGTTTTGTAATTTTTCTTCACTTCCCATCTGATTTCTTGGTAATTGCAGAGTTTATTAATGCATGTGGAACAATACTAGAAACTCCAACAGATAAGTGGCGAACAGTCCACCGTAGACTTCATTTTGAATGATTTATGGAATGAATTTCCGGGAGCTAAAACTATTATTGGAAACTACTAAAATAGTAGTTGATGTTAGACATTTGAATCACTCGATTCCGATATCGGTGATGTTGATTGAATGAGAAATTAATGCCTAAAGATAGTAATTTATATGTGTGTTATAATGGAAGTGTGTTCCATTTGTCCCACATAGGCAATGAAACTAAAGATGCTCAGTTGCTCACTATATAAGTGGGAGAGTTTAATAGAAGGGCAAGCCCCAAGGGGCAAGAGAATTTTGTGAAGGAGGGAGGACTTAGATGGTTGTTGGTTCGTGCGCGCCGCGGCCGGCCGGCTCGGCTCGGTCTCAGGCTTGTGGCTCGGCTCAAGTATTAACTTTTTTGCCGACTCGGCTCAGCTCAAGTATTAAATTTTTTGCCGACTCGGCTCGGCTCAACATTAAGATTCTGAATAAATGCAACAAGAAAACATGCACCTATTGGCCTTAATGCATTTGTTGGTGACAGAAAATTGCTTCAACTGTCATTTTGAACAAATGCAACCCTCTTTCCTGCGAATTTCTGAACATATGCTTATGTTCATTGCCTCCAATCTCTGCCTATATAAACTACAATTCTAAATGAAAATATACAGTATATAGCATTTTCATACCATTACTCTGCAGAAATAAACACAAACACTTGCATTGTCAGAGATAATCAAAGGCCCTATCAGTTCGTTGCTTTCCTCATTCACGTGCAAGAACCCGGAAAGGTAGACTGTTGTATCTTGAGAGACGTATTGCTATAAACCATGTGCACCATAGGCGGGGTAATTATGTCTTAAGGACAGAGTTCTAAACTCGCATCTGTCACAATAAGTTTGTCGCATTTACATTTTACTTTCTGCATTGTTGTTTCTATGTGTTGCATACTATGAACGTATGAATATAGATTCTTTATGTTATGTGTTCATCTTTTAGATTTATGTTTCTACAAATTGTATGTTGTTCATCTCTAAAAATTACAAACCAGTACACTACTCTCTATTTTACTAACAATCTAAAGATATAATTTGCATCTGTTAATCTGTGTATTTGGTTTGTAAAAATCTGCAACTTTGCATCTACTACTTGTTATAAAAATCTGCAACTTTTGTAGAAACAAATCATGTAAACTTTCTGTTAAAATAGTAGAGACAAAAGTCTGCAACTTGTTGTGATCAGAAAATTATTTTTTCAAATTACCGAAAATTGTCACGATTGTATACCTTGTTTTGTATTGAAAAAATACTTTGTAATTACTACACCGTTTCTGAAAACTTAAAGAATCAAAGTTGTTCGTTACATCTTGTAGATTGTGAAACCATTCATTTTATTAGAGTATTTGGTCCGTGAATTTTTAAAATTGACATACACATCATTGTTGAAACATGTGCACTACGAACTTTGTTTTGCAACTTTTAATTGTTGATCTTCTATCATTGAACAAAAATGGAAGGAACGTTTGAAGGCACAAGCGCTTTAACTCTGAATGTGGTGCATTCTGTTGCACCGGTGCAAGGCACAAGTTCTCTACACCACGAAAAGCCCGAGAAATTCAACGGACAGAAACTGAGGATCCTCCTGAAGTACAAGATGGGGAAATCACAAAGTATCCGTAACTGCGTTGGATGCTTGGAAACATTCTGATTTTCTTTGCAAAAACTATATCCTTAATTGTCTTGATAACACATTGTATAGTGTTTATTCTATGTACAAAAGTGCTAAAGATTTATGGCTGGCACTCGAGATGAAGAACAAGATAGAGGATGCAGGCAAAAGGAAATATATTGTTGACAGATTTATGGAGTACAAAATGGTAGAATCCAAAACTGTCGTGAGTCAGATGGAAGAATTGCAGGTGATTATCTCTGAATGCCATGAAGAAGGATTGGTTATAAATGAACATTTCCAAGTTGCTGCGATAATAGGTAACTAAAGCATAAAAATAAAGAGATAACTATGAACAAACTTGTGGTGAAGTTGCGTGTTGAGGAAAATAACAAGCAATTAGACAGAGGTGGACACATTGGACAGTCCAAAACACATATGGTGGGGACCAGTTCGGGTGCAAATAAAGGCAAGAAACGTAAGTTCAATGCCGGTGGTGCATCAAGTTCCAAGGGAAAAAGTGAGAAGAAAGATGACAAGAGCTTCAAAGGCAATTGTTACAATTGTGGCAAGCCGGGACATAGGAGTGCTGAATGCCGAAAGCCAAGGCAAAACCATCGATTAAAGGTTTCTTGAGATCATGACAGATCACGGTTAGTGAAATGAACTCACTCGTGGTTATATTTGAATGTAACACCGTTGAAATCCACGAGAATGGTTTGTAGACACCGGTGCTACGCCATGTTTGTCTTTTAAAGCAATGTTTTCGGACTACCAAAAAGTGGATGATGAACATTTGTTTATGGGCAATTCGGCAACCTCAGAGGTGGAAGGCCAAGGAAAAATTCTTTTGAAGATGACAACCGGGAAGCACTTGACGTTGAACAACGTGCTACATGTTCCGGATAGTCGCAAGAATTTGGTGTCCAGTTCTCTTCTTGTTAACAATGGTTTTAAGTTAATTTTTTATTCTGGAAAATTCACTTTGTATAAGAATGGAAAATTTATTAGGAGGGGTTATGGTGTAGATGGCAAGTTTAAGCTTAATATTATGACTGTGATTCCTAAGGCCGTTGTGCCTAAGTATGTAAACTCTAATGATGCTAATAAGAATGCTACTGCTTCTGTGTACTTTCTTGAGTCTTCTAATTTATGGCATTGTAGATTAGGTCATGCAAACTTTAAATCTGTTCGAAAATTGATGAACTTGGATTTATTGCTTAAACTACAATTTGATGCAAATAAAAAATGCCATAGATGTATTGAAGCGAAAATGACTAAATTACCATTTCCAAGTGTTGAAAGATTTAATGAACCTTTTGATTTAATTCACACAGACATTTGTGATTTAAAATTTGTACAAGCCAGAGGCGGTAAAAAGTACTTTGTAACTTTTATTGACGATAGCACAAAATATTGTTACGTGTATTTATTGCGTAGTAAAGATGAGGCCTTGGATGCTTTTAAGCATTATAAAATTGAAGTTGAGAATCAACTTAGCAAACGAATTAAAGTAATTCGTAGTGATCGAGGTGGAGAATACGATGCACCTTTTGATGAATTTTGTTCGGAATCCGGAATAATTCATCAAACAACCGCACCATATTCGCCACAGTCGAATGGTGTTGCTGAACGAAAGAACAGAACACTTAAAGAAATAATGAATGCTATGTTGATTAGTTCGGGTTTACCCCAGAACTTGTGGGGGGACGAGATCCTCTCGGCGAACTTCATTTTAAACCGAATACCATTCAAGAAAAAGGATGAGACACCCTTATGAATTGTGGAAGGGTCACAAACCTAACTATAAAATTCTTAAAGTGTGGGGGTGCCTAGCAAAGGTAGAAATACCTAAACCTAAGCAAGTGAAAATTGGGCCACAAACAATTGATTGTATCTATATTGGTTACACAAATAATAGTAGTGCCTATCAGTTTCTGGTTCATAAATCAGACATACTTGACGTTCATGTAAATACAATAGTTGAGTCAAGGAATGCTGTATTTATTGAGGAGATCTTTCCTTGCAAAGACAAGGAGAAAGAAGGTTCAAGTTCTAAGAGAACTTTTGATGAAATAACACATGATGAGTCAAATGATCATCTGGAAACGGAGGAACTTTGCAGAAATAAAAGGACAAGGACTTCAACGTCTTTTGGTCCTGATTTCCTTACCTATATGGTAGAGGAGGATCTAAGGACATTTGCTGAGGCTATGTCCACTCCAGAAGCACCATTCTGGAAAGAGGCTATCAATAATGAAATAGAATCCATCTTACAAAATCACACTTGGGAGTTGGTTGATCTTCCACCCGGAGATAAACCACTTGGATGTAAGTGGATTTTCAAGAAGAAAATAAAAGCTGATGGATCTATTGATAAATATAAGGCCAGGTTGGCAGACAAAGGATACAGACAAAAGGAAGGCCAAGATTATTTTGATACATACTCACCGGTCACGAGAATTACGTCTATACGTATTCTGATTGCCATTGCAGCGCTGTTTAACCTAGAAATCCATCAATTAGATGTTAAAATAGCTTTCTTAAATGGTGAGTTGGAAGAAGAAATTTACATGGAACAACCTGAAGGGTTTGTAGTTCCAGTTCAAGAAAGGAAAGTATGTAAACTTGTGAAATCACTGTATGGGCTTAAGCAAGCACCTAAATAGTGGCACTTGAAATTTGACCAAACAATGATGGAAAATGGATTTAGAATCAATGAATGTGATAAGTGTGTCTACATAAGATAACACCTAAAGCCTACGTGATAGTATGTCTGCATATGGACGACATGCTAATCATGGGTAGTGATCATGAGATCATTGTGAACACTAAGAGAATGTTGACTAAGAGCTTTGAAACGAAGGATATGGGAGTTGCTGATGTTATACTTGGGGATTAAAATCTCAAAAACGTCTGATGGATTGATGTTGTCACATGCACACTATGTAGAGTCTGTTCTTAAAAGATTAAAGGCTTTTGACAAGAGTCCTGTTAAAACTCCACTTGACTTAAGTAAACACTTAGTCAAGAATAGAGGTGAACCTGTAGGACAATCGGAATACTCACACGTAATTGGTTGTCTTATGTACATTACAAATAATTGTACAAGACCAGACTTGGCTTGTGCAGTGAATAAATTGAGTAGGTTCACGTGTAATCCAAGTGAGGATCATTGGATAGCCCTAGACAGGATGTTAAGGTATTTGAAGTATACAATGAACCTCGGAATACAGTATACAAGATGTCTAGCAGTATTGGAAGGATATTGTGATGCAAATTGGATATCTGACTGTAAGAATTCAAAATCCGCCAGTGGATATGTATTCACTATTGGTGGTGGTGCAGTGTCCTGGAAATCTTCAAAGCAAACATGCATAGCTCGATCCACTATATAATCTGAGTTTATTGCATTAGATAAAGCTGGAGAAGAGGCAGAGTGGCTTAGGAATTTCTTAGAGGATATTCCTTGTACCAAAGCCAATTCCTTCTATTAGCATACATTGTGATAGTATGTCGGCTATAGGACGTGCACAAAGCTGCATGTATAATGGTAAGTCTCAACACATATGTCGTAGACATAATACATCAAAAAATTGATCTCTAATGGCGTGATTTCCATTGATTACATATAATCAAAGGAGAATCTTGCGGATCCGCTAACTAAAGGTTTACCTAGAGATCAGATGCCAATCCTGACAAACGGAATGAGACTTAAGCCTATTACGCATGTTCCCTTATAATGGCAACCCAACCGTATTGACTGGAGATCCCAAGATCATGGTTCAAAAAGGACAACTAAGTTACGAGGGACAATTAGCACTTACCCATTCTGTTAGAACAAAAGTGATGTTTGCTGAAAGTTTAGGTTAAGCATAAAGCTTTTAATGATTCCTATATCTTGGTCAAGCCAAGTGGGGTATTGCAGAGTACTCTTTATAGGAGGTCACCTATGTAAGTGGAAGTTGGGCAGCTTCTTTGAGAATTTGTGGGCTAAATTCTCTAACACACTTTCTGAAACCAAGGTGTTCTAGGGCCAAAATGGACACAACCATGAGAATTTTGAGAAGGCCAGGGGGTCTATTGTGTGGGTATCATTGTCTTGGCATGCACCAAAGCCTGAGTAGTTCAAGACCTAGTTCACTGCTTAGCTGAGTATGTCCGATGGTTTTCTACTAGGGATTGTTGAAACATAAATAGTTATTTAGCTCAAACCGGGTCTAAGTGTAAGTGGCGAACAGTCCACTGTAGGCTCAATTTTGAATGACTTATGGAATGAATTTTTGGGAGCTAAAACTTTTATTGGAAACTACTAAGACAGTAGTTGATGTTAGGCTTTTGAATCACTCGATTCCGATATCGGGTGAATGAGAAATTAATGCCTAAAGATAGAGTAATTTATGTGGGTGTTATAATAGAAGTGTGTTCCATTTGTCCCACATAGGCAATGAAACTAAAGATGCTCACTATATAAATGGGAGAGTTTCATAAAAGGGAAACCCCCAAGGGGCAAGAGAATTTTGTGAAGGAGGGAGGACTTAGATGCTTGTTGGTTCACACGTGCGCGCGCTGCCTCGGCTCGGGCTTGTGGCTCAGCTAGGCTCAAGTATTAAATTTTTTGGACCAGCTCAGCTTTAAGATTCTGAATAAATGCAATAGGAAAACATGCACCTATTCAGATATCTGAAGGCATCAGTTCGACCTTAATGCATCTATTGGTGATAGAAAACTGCTTCAACTGTCATTTTGAACATATGCAACCCTCTTTCCTGCGAATTTCTGAACATATGCTTATGTTCACTGCCTCCAATCTCTGCCTATATAACCTACACTTCTGAATGAAAATATATACACCATTTTCATACCATTACTCTGCAGAAATAAACACTTGCATTGTCAGAGATAATCAAAGGCCCTATCAGTTCGTTGCTTTCCTCATTCAAGTGCAAGAACCCGGAAAGGTAGACTGTTGTATCTTGGGAGATATATTGCTATAAACCGTGTGCACCTTAAGTGGGGTAAATATGTCTTAAGGACAGAGTTCTAAACTCGCCTCAGTCACAATAAGTTTTCGCGTTTACATTTTTCTTTCTGCAATGTTGTTTCTATGTGTTGCATACTATGAACGTATGAATATAGATTCTTCATGTTATGTGTTCTTCTTTTAGATTTATGTTTCTACAAATTGTATGTTGTTCATCTCTAAAAATTACAAACCTGTACACTACTATCTATTTTACTAACAGATATAACTAAAGTTGCGGTGGGGAAGAATGGTATATCATCTCAAAAGGATGTAGTTAATAGTCTAAAATTTAGTCTCCTATAATTCTCTTGATTTTCTTTTGACTAGGGAATCCAACAAGATTAGCATCCAAACTTCATTAAAGATTGTGAAGAATGATTTGATGAAATTTGTTCCCAGAAGCACGCAGTAGGTGGTACCCTAAGCTTCATCTGAAGAATCTAAGCACACAGTAGGTGCTTTGTAATAATGTTTTCATATTTTTTTAATTTTTATTATTAAATTTAGAGTTTGCTTAGCTATCAAGAAGCTTGCATAACCGTCATCCTTCAATATAGAGTTTTCTATAAGTGATGTTCCAGACAACTTTTTCAAGAATATTGATCTTATCGTTCAGCATGAAAGATCATATTTCGCGTCATATCTTGAATATATAAAATAAGGACAATGTCAGCAAAAAGGCAGATGAGAAATGGGACCGTAAAAAAATGTTATATTATCCATACAACCGTATCTTGAGTGTCAAACATTAACGACCGAATCTTATAATCTGGATACCCTATTCTCTCAAAGTAATACATTACTTCCGATTTGCAAAGATTTCGAGAATAAGACATTCCTTATAAGAAGACCCTTTCCAATATTTACTTTTACCATTAGGAAACGCGATTTCCGGATGAGCGACATAATTCTTATGCATGCTTCAGTATCATATCCAATCACTACCGCACGATCACCCCGTGTCTAAGGAAAACCTAAATAGTGTTAAAGTATGACAATCCACACCATGATATTATGAAGACTCCGATCTAAGGATAATTACACAACCGTCACATAGTGTGACACTTAATAAGTAAGTGGGTTAGTCTAACATACGCATTCTCTAATACACGTCCACGTATAGTCCACGCGTCCCTACATTTCGATAGACTAGATCTATCCCTATCTTCATAAGATAGAGACATCTAATACGTGCTAGTCTAACCGTACTATTAATGTCCCATTTAATAGAACATACGACTAGAGACATTTAAGTATCAAACCTTTTAAAGTGAGTCAAGACCTCATCAACCATAATCACTATTATGATTTCTCTATCACAGTTTGACAATATGGACGGTATCATATATACAATATCATAATTGATTCATTAAACAAACAAATATATAACAACAAAAAGTCATTTATTATATGTATAAACATAAATACGTAGTAGAAATGATCCAACCCGGTCGGATCCGGCCCCACCCGATTGCGTTTAGGGCACTATATCGACAGTTTTGTCCATGACTTGTCTTCTTAGACTTCACTGCATGGAATTGATTAAGCAAACTTTTTAGAGAACTACACTTTATGATGTATGCATACTAGATAGTTAGGATAGAGAACACATATGTTATTGGAGTTAACACATAGGCTTTATGTATTGAATCAAGCTCAAGTTTTCATTGAGGCAAACAGTCGAACACTTCAACCAAGAAACAGTTACAGAGTAGTTGGAGCTGTTTTAGGGGGTTATAGGGGTAGTTATTGCTTCATAAATTAGTATATATACTCTATCATTGAGCTGACACTGTATCAATGATGAATTACTCATATGTTCATGAAATACAGCTGCATTTCTGGTTTTTTCTACTCTTTCTATTAGTTTGAATACTTGTTCTTCATCTTTAGAAGATGTTCTTCATCTTCCATATGTTTTCTTGATCATTTTCACTAAATTCCACATGGTATCATAGAAATCGCTCCGTTCTATTGCGTAATTCTCTGATTTTTCAACATAATTCACTGTTATCTTTCTGTTCTGCCTTTCTTCTTGAGTTCTTAGGGGAACTGTTCTGCTCATTTGCTTTGTCCCTAATTTTCTTGCGGTTTTCTATGAAATATGGAAGGAGTAGCACTGAATCAAAGTATTATTCTACCTGGAAACCAGCTTTACCTTCATTGAGAATCCAACTCTGGTGTTGGTTCAACCTTTGTTGACAAACAAGAATTACCATCCATGGAGTTATTCAATGAAGATGGCCTTGATGTCAAAGAACAAAATGGGGTTCATCGATGGATCCATCACCAAACCTCATGTGACTTCACCAGATTATCAAGTTTGGCTTCAATGTAACACTTTTGTGAAAACTTGGATTTTAAACTCTATAATTCCTAATATTTCATAGAGTGTTATGTACAAAGAAATAGCAAGGGAAGTTGGGTTAGATTTGTAGTCTAGGTTCTCGAGATTGGATGTTTTTCGTTTAGGAGATCTATTGAATCAAGTACATTCTCTTAAACAAGGAGATTCAGATGTTACCACTTATTATACAAAGTTGAAAACTCTATGGGATGAAATAGCTATAATGAAACATGATCCCACCTGTTCTTGCAGCCCTAGATGTCATTGTGATGTTATACCTATTTTTACTGTTTATGCTGAGACATAACGAGTGGCTAAGTTCTTGAGGGGTTTGAATGTTCAGTTTTCCCAAGTGACACAAGCACAATTGATGGTGCCTATGCCAAATTTATAGACTGTTTTTGCCATGGATTTGAAATTAGAGGATCAAAGTGAATCTAAAAATAGATTTCCAGAGGCCACAGTTTTGTATAACATGGCTTACAATAGTAATTCTACTAGCAACACACATAATCTTGGACAACAACAATAGTTTAACATGTTTACACCTAGTAATACCAATAATTTCAAAAGGAGTGCTCGGAATACTAGAGCTAATCTGGCTGGAAAGAAAGTCCAATGTACTTTCTGTGGTTATACAGGACATACCAAAGACAAATGCTACAAAAAATGGTTTTCCACCTGGTTGGAAGCCCAAGAATAGAGTTAATATGGAAGAAGCTATGGCAGAAGATTCAGGCACAATTTCTACACAAGGAATTGTTGTCGATGCATCAGTTTCTGAGAGTTTTACACTGAATAAGGCTCAGTATCAACATTTACTCAGGCTTTTGGATGTTCATAAATCAGTACCTCATGACCACTTGGCCAACCAAGCAACAGTTCTCTTTACTAACTTTGTTCCTACTGCTGATGTATCAGGTTTGTTTAATTCTGTTCATTCTGTTTCTTGGATTGTAGATTCAGGTGCTACATATAACATAGTAAGTAGTATCTCTTATTTACAATCTGCTAAACCTGTCTCCAACATGTTAGTTAGTTTACCTAATGGTACTAATGTTAAAGTAACACATATAGGAACAGTCTGTCTGAATGACAGGTTCATCTTGACAAATGTGTTATGTATACCTGATTTTACCTTTAATCTTATTTCTTTGGCTAAACGACAACTAATCATGACTTGGCTATTTTATTTGATCTTGATTCTTGTTTGATATAGGACAAGAAAGTTGGGATACTGATTGGATCAGCTAAGATGTTTAGAGGACTATATATGTTACATACTAGTCAACAGAGTTCATTCAAGTCAAATAATGCTAATAATGTGTCTTTGATGCCCGATCAGTCTAGAATTACAGATGCACAAGTCTGGCACTTCAGACTTGGACATCTGTCAAATAAAAGACTGTCAAATTTGAAATGTATAGAATCTTGCTCTTTGCATGATATTGATCCTTGTAATGTTTGTCAACTAGCTAAACAAAAAAGAAACTCTTTTCCCTTGAGTCAGTCTTCTGTACTAAGTATCTTTGATCTTGTTCGCTTTGATATTTGGGGGCCTTAAAAACATTCAACTGTACATGGTCACTCTTATTTCTTAACAGTGGTAGATGATTTTTTTAGATATACTTGGATATATTTATTGAAACACAAGTCTGAAGCCAGAATACTTGTTCAATCATTTGTTCAATATGCCTTTGTTCTGTTTAATAAACATGTAAAGATTGTTAGGTCAAACAATGGAGCAGAATTTGATATGCCTGATTTCTATGCACAAAAGGGCATAATCCATCAAACCTCATGTGTGGATACACCACAAAAAAATGGTTTGGTTGAAAGGAAACATCAACATATCTTAAATGTAGCTAGGTCTTTAAAGTTTCAATCTAACTTACCTATATCTTTTTAGGGTTACTGTGTGCTACATGCTGCCTTCTTGATTAATCTTACTCCTTCTCATGTTATAAGTCACAAAACACCTTACTTTATGCTTTATAACAAACAGTTTTATTACATTGAATTGGAAGTTTTTGGCTCCCTAGTTTATGCATGCACCCCTCCTCATAGCAGAACTAAATTTGAACCTAGAGCAAGACAATGTGTCTATCTAGGTATTCCTAAGTTTACCAAATGACACATTCTTCTGGATAGGCACACTAGATACATCTTTGTATCTAGGGATGTTCAATTTTATGAGAAATTTTTTCCTTTGCATATTAAAAGTACAGATACAGACAGGTATAAAGTTCCCTTGCCAGTGCCCTATGCAACATCTACAGATGCTGATTCAGAGGTTGTCCAGATAACTACAAATATGACTATAATTGAACCACATGCAGATGTCCAAACCTCAGGCCTTACTCAACAAATAGATACAAGAAGGTCCAGCAGGCAAAGAACTACCCTTGCTTATCTTAAAGAATATATGGTGCCTACTAGAAAGTCTCCACATTCCATAAACAATGTGATGACTTATGAAAACTTGGCTAACAACTATCAGAAGTTTGTATGTCAGACAGATCTTCTTCAAGAACCTAAAACCTATAACCAAGTTATCAGACATGATTATTGGAAAGAGGTTATGCAAAAGGAATTGGATGCACTTCAAGCAACAAAAACTTGGGAAGTGGTCACCCTACCCCCAGGAAAGACAACTATAGGTTCCAAATGGGTATATAAGAACAAATATCATGCTGATGGTTTTATAGAGAGGTACAATTCCATGTTAGTGGCAAAAGGCTACACACAAACCTATGGGATTGATTACCAGGAAACATTTTCTCCAATTCCAAAAGTCACCACAATCAGAACTGTTCTTGCCCTTGCAGCCTCAATGAAATGGTACAAACATCAAATGTATGTTAACATTGCCTTTTTGTATGGTGAGCTAGATGAGGAAGTCTATATGGAGTTGCCACTAGGTTTCAAATCAGACAAACCTAATCAATTTGTAGACTGACACTGGAATTCAAAGCTCATATCAGCTTTGACAGAAATAGGGTTCAATCAGTCACCACATGACCACAACTTATTTACAAAAGGCACATGACACAACTTTATTGCCTTGTATATGTTGATGACATAATAGCCACAAGTGCATCAATAGATCCTATACAGGAAGTCAAGACAATACTACACAACATATTTCAAATCAAAGACATTGGTGACTTAAGATATTTCCTAGGGATTGAGGTTGCAAGATCAGAGAAAGGCATCTACATCAACCAAAGAAAGTATACTCTCAACCTACTCAAAGAATATGATTTTTTAGAGGCTAAACCAGTCACTACACCAATGCACTCCAAATAGAAGTTGACTTCAGGAGACTCTGAGCTACTAGCAGACAACACAACATATAGAACCTTGGTTGGCAAACTGATTTACTTGTTTTTTATTAGACATAGCCTATACTGTACATCAATTGAGCCAATTTCTTTCTCATCCAACCATTAATCATATGCAAGTAGCACACATATTACTAAGGTATCTAAAAAGTAGTCCGGGACAAGGCATCCTGTTTGAAGCAAATAATGACTTGATACTTAAAGGATACACTGATTCTGATTGGGCAGGGTGTGAAGAGTCTAGGAAATCTATTTCTGGTTATATCATGTTTCTTGGTTTTGCACCAGTTTCATGGAAATCAAAGAAGCAAAGTACTATAGCTAAAAGCTCCTCTGAGGCAGAGTATAAAGCCGTGGCCAATGCAACTTGTGTACATCATGAAGGACTTACGATATACCAAATTGCTTGCCTATTCTTTTGTTTTGTGATAATGCAAGTGCTATCCACAAAACCAGGAACCCAATCTTCCATGAAAGAACAAAGCATATAGGACTGGACTGTCACATTACTAGAGCTAAGGTTCAAGCAGGCTTTCTAAAACTCATGCCAGTCAGAACCACTAATCACTGGCAGACATCCTAACCAAGCCTTTGGATTTCCCTATTTTCAGCTATCTACTACAGAAACTTGGAACCTACTCCATCTGCACACCAATTAACACATAGGCTTTTATGTATTGAATCAAACTCAAGTGAAAGCTTCACTATAGTTTTAGCTTGAGGGGGGATATTGGAGTTAACACATAGGCATTTATGTATTGAATCAAGCTCAAGTGCTCATTGAGGCAAACGATCGAACACTTCACCCAAGAAACGGTTACAGAGTAGTTGGAGCTGTTTTAGGCAGGTTATAGGGGTAGTTATTGCTTCATACATTAGTATATATACTCTATCATTGAGCTGACACTGTATCAATGAAGAATTACAGCTGCATTTCTTGTTTTTTCTACGCTTTCTATTAGTTTGAATAATTGTTCTTCATTTTCAATATGTTTTCTTGATCATTTTCACTAAATTCCACATATGTTCTATGATTAGTATGTACTCATGAAATCCTGATGAGCAATGTGTGTTAAATATTCTTTTTTGAGATAATAATCATTCTTCACTATGACTATAAAGTTAACGTATTGTTGTGTATAATAGTGTACAGTCTTACACGAATATGAATTTTACTTTTATAGTTACATTGCTTCCTGTCCGTTTAGAACCATAGTTAAACCCTTTATTCTGCCAGACATTGGCCAAGAAATGTGTTAATTGCTTGTTATTGAAATAAGCTTCGTTGTCTTCTTCGTTTGTTAAGGTGATAGATTTTTATGCTCATGTTAAAACTATTCATTTATAATGTTTAATAATCAAATGCAATCCATGTGTTTTAAGGTACTGTGTTCTCTTTATACATTTTCAAAGCCATGATCTTTTACACTCCTGGAACATCATGGCAATTCTGGTGAGCATATGTTATTATTATTGGATGCTTTTATAATTGGTAACGTACGTACGGAAATTCATTTTGGAATAAGTATTGATGCTTTATGTTTTACCTTGCATGCAAACTTCAATCTATCAAATTATTGATTGCTTGAAAAAAAAAATCATGCGCATCCAACAAGTTTACTATTAGCTTGTGTCGAGGATAATTTAGAATCAATCTAAAATTATTATTATTATGTATTTATCTTATTATTTGACTTGTCGCCAAGTAGCTAAAGGCCTATGACGATACTTGATCTCGTCTATGAATAAATCCGGCAATCAAACACCGATATGACTGCGTTTTTGGCATGTTTTTGCCATTAACTTGATCACGAACCACCTCGATCAATTACCGATAGAAGCCCTCCTTCTAGCGCCAATTGACGATGCTGGATCTCGTCTATGAATAAATCCGGGCCGTTTAATATAGGGGTAATTGAACGAGGGATGGTTTTTTGGGTGGATTTAGACTGAGCTTGGGTTATTGTCCCAAGTTGCCTACGTATCCTGTTATGTTTCAGGAATCAAGTCTCCGTAGTTTCTTAGGGGTTGTTTATATAGGGACGCCTCGCCCAAAGCCTTGTCTGCAAGGATTCTAATTCTTGATCCCTGGGATAATCTCGCATGATCCCTATAATTTAGAGATAATTATGGATAGTTTAAATATCAGAATCAGAGTCTTAATGGGTAAAGGATCCTTAGGATCTTCCCATATTTATCTTATAAGCACGTGAGCTAATTATCATATAAAGGAGGCTCTGGCCGACCTGCGTTGAGCCTCCCAGGCCACTCCGACCTGTACCGCGTTACCCGACCTTCACTCTTACCGAGCTGACCTACGGTGGTAAGATAAGAAGGGCCGAGCGGACCTCCCACCTAGGGTTCAGGCCTGCATTTTCATTTAAACGTAAGGGCTCCTGGCCCTTATTATGTATTAACTCTCTGTCTTCCCTTAATGGTTAGCCAATATAAAGATGATACGTGGCGAGGGCTAGTCCGACCCTCGTCAACCTATATATTTGTATCTCTACTATTGAATCAAATCAATGAAACAACAATACAGTTTGAACTTTGATATGGTATCAGAGCAATATCAATTTTCACTCTCTCGTTATGTCGATTTTTCCTAAATTCTAACCCTTTTATTTCAAAAAAAAAAACACAAAACAAAAATTCGCCACAATCTCCTTCTTTGGCAAGTATATCCGGCAACACCATATACTCCGGTGCAACCTCGTCTATGTACACAATCCCGGCTGCCATTTCACACCGTCCTGCTCTCTTCGCCCCCTTCCTCCGTCACTCATTGTCCACCGCTGCTGCCCTCTGCAAAATCCGATCTGACCATATGCCGTGTAACATCCCGCCGGCCAAAAGTTTGTAAATTTCTGTCAGACCACTCCTTCTCTTCGCCTCATCCTTCTGCCACTTCCACCTCCTGCTCCATTCGACCCCATTCTGTGCCGTCGGATGTGGTGTCCTCTGCTTCCCTCAAACACCACATACCACTGCACGTCACGCCGGTGTCCTCCCCGCAGTCCCTCTCTGCAACTTTTGCCCCACTCCACAACAAGACCTCAACCCACATATCTCCCTCAAACAAATCCCCAACCCTTCTGTCTTCTCCATTCTGAACCCATAAATCTCGTTCACACACAAATCAAGGTCGGGGGCGAGTCCACACCTCTCCTCATGTATATGCTCCTTACCTAAAAATCCATATGCCCCACAAAAAGCCATATGGCCCCATATTGTCCCATTCGTTACACGTACCCCCACCAGCCGGTTCCCCATGCACCTCCGCCTTGGCCACCTCAAGTTTATGCGGAGTCCTTACATCCCGGACCCGATTGGATCGTAGATACATAGGCCACTCATCATCTCACTAATGACCTTCGGAATCTCACCCTATCGTCTGCACCTTATGTTGGGCCTGACAAAGTCCGTGTCAGCGACGGTACAGGTTTATCTATTACTCACTATGGCTTCTCTTCTGTTAATTCTCTCTCCAGTCTTTTTATTTATCTAATGTACTTGTCACCCCTTCCCTTACTCGCAATCTCTTATCTGTGCACAAGTTTGCTTCGGATAATTTCGTATATTTTGAATTTCATGGGTCATACTTCATTGTAAAAGATTTCTCCGGTCACACCCACCTTCGGGGATATGTCAAAGATGGCCTATATCACTTCCCCACCCCACTCTCTCGACCCTCCACCCCTCTTCAAGCTTTTGCCTCTCCACTCACCTCCACCACCACATGGCATCAGCATCATGGTCATTGCTCTTACTCCGTGCTCCGGAAAGCTCTTAAAAGTCTCCTTACTTTTACTCTTACTAAAACACCCCATGCCATGTGTGCCCCGTGTCAGTTAGCTAAGAGTCATCGGTTCCCGCTATACACTTCTGAGTTTACCTCTTCCGCTCAATTGGACTTGATTTACTCCGATGTTTGGGGCCCCTGTTCTGAGCCCTCTATTTATGGTTCCCGGTATTGTGTCAGTTTTCTGGATGACTTCACAAAATTCCTATGGCATTATCTCCTGAAAAATAAATATGATGTTGAAACTGTTTTTCCTGACTTTCTTGCTATGATTGAACGTCAATTTAATTCCAAACTCAATCAATCCAAACTGATTGGGGTGGTGAGTACCGTCATGTTTCCAATCTTCTTACCTCTCTTGAAATCCGGCATCGCCTTTCCTGTCCCCAGATGCACGAACAAGTTAGTGCCATTGAGCGCCGCCACCGCTAAGTTGTCTAAGTCGGCCACTTATCTTATCAATCGTTTTCCCACCCGAGTCCTCCATGATAAATCTCCCTTTTGAAATGGTCTACCATCGGTCTTTTGACTATACATTTCTTTGAGTCTTTGGCTGTGTGTGCTGGCCCTATCTCTGTCTCTATAACCATCACAAGACTGATTTTTGCTCCAACACTTGCATCTTTCTTTGCTGTAGTCCTTCCCACCATGGTTATAAATGCCTGGACCTCGCTTCTGGACGTATCTATATGGCTCGTCATGTGGTTTTCGATGAATCTGTCTTCCCGTACACACCTTCTCCCTCCAAACACACTCTTTATAACCTCACTGTACCGCTTCCTGTCTTCCTGCCAGCACCTCCACAAAATCCACCTCTTATGCCAGCCCCCTCCAACCCAGCTCCGCCCATTCTGGCTCCCTCTCCTGAGCCTTCCTCACCCACCTCCCCTGTGTCCACTTCGGCATCGGCCTCTCCCGATTCGTCTCCTTCCCCACTTGCTCCCACTCATACCATGGTCACTCAAACCAAAACCAATTCCATCAAACCTGTCTCTCGGCATGACTTTATCCGCTATCCACTTCCTAAATCCCTTGTTGCCTTGACCGACTCCCTGGACCCTACCTCCTATACCGAAGCCTCCAAACACCAGAATTTGCATAATGTTATGAGAGAGAAAACTGATGCATTGTTGCGCAGCCTGACTTGGGATCTTGTTCCTCGGCATCCTCCTATGAATATTGTTGGCAATAAATGGATTTATCGCACTAAACGTCATGCCAATAGGCGTTTTGAGCACCACAAGGCTCGCCTTGTGGCCAAGGGTTTTCATCAGGCCGAGAGGGTTGATTTCACAGACACTTTTAATCCGGTCGTTAAACCTGTCACTGTTCATCTTCTTTTGTAGCTTGCTATTTTCCAGGGTTGGTCTTTCCGCTAGATGGATATTCAGAATGCTTTCCTCCATGGGCATTTATCTAAGCCCGTTTATATGCAGCAGTCCTAAGGATTAGTTCACCTTGATTATCCAGATTATGTTTGCCGTCTGCGTCGTAGCCTTTATGGCATTCGTCAATCTCCCTGTGCTTGGTTCTCTCGCTTCATTGATGTCTTGAAGCAGTTTGGCTTTGTCAGTTCCAGAGCTGACGCCTCCTTATATGTTTACTCTCGTGATGATGCTCATGTTTATATTCTAATTTATGTCGATGGTATTATTATTACTGGCTCGTCATCTTCTCTTGTTGAGCTAGTTATCACTTATCTTGGTCGGAACTTTCCGGTTAAGGACCTTGGTACTGTGTACTATTTTCTTGGCATTGAGGTGCTTCTTACCTCCGATGGGCCATTTTGTCACTCCGCGCAAGTATATATTTCAGCTTCTATAGTGTGCCTCTTTGGACAAGGCTAAGTCTTGTCAAACACCAATGTCGGCATCCACCCGTCTTACTCTAGATGCCGGTCCTCCCTATGCCGATCCCTCACTTTACCTCACTATTGTTGGCAGTCTATAGTATCTAAGTTTTACTCGGCCTGACATTGTGTTCGCGGTCCACAAGTTTAGTAAGTTTATGCATTCGCCTACCGAAGCTCACTAGGTTACCGTTAAACGTATTCTTTGGTATCTTAAGCACACTATCTCCGTCGGTCTTTTCTTTTTCCGCCGGTGACCTATTTCGCTCCGGGCTTATTCTGATTCTGATTGGGCTATTGACAGTGATAATCATCGCTCTATTTAGGCTTATTGTGTCTTCCTTGGTGATAATCTCATTAGTTGGCATAGTAAGCAACACTTGACCGTTTCAAAGAGTAGCACTGAGGGTGAGTATAAGGCTCTTTCTAACACCACCGTGGAACTTCAATGGCTTTCCAATCTTCTACATGAGATGCATGGTCCGTTGTCTTCCCTGCCTACCCTTTGGTGTGATATTATTGGCGCCACCTACCTTGCTCACAATCCGGTGTTTCATGCCCGCACCAAACAAATCGAGATCAACTTCCACCATGTTCGTGAATTAGTTGCAGCTCGCAAGCTCGGCATCTCTTTTATCTCCTCGAAGGATCAGTTAGCCGGTGTCCTCATCAAACCGTTGGCTCAACCTCGTTTTGCCAGTTTAAAGTCCAATCTCCGTGTCCTCATCAAACCGTTGGCGTGTCGAGGATAATTTAGAATCAATCTAAATTATTATTATTATGTATTTATCTTATTATGTGATTTATCGGCCAAATAGCTAAAGCCTATATATTTGTATCTCTACTATTGAATCAAATCAATGAAACAACCGTACAGTTGAACTGTGATAGCTTGTAATAGTTGGTTAAAGCCTTGCCTTACAATATTTCTTCCGGAGCATTGCCTTGTCTTGAAACATAGTCACATGTTTGTGAACATTAGTCACACGGGTGTTAACACTTGAACATTGATTAATTTAGTACGGAATTGTTAAGAATCAAGCGCTTACCATTGTACTAAAACCAATTGATGCCACTAAAGGCGCTACTTTATTTCTTATACATTAAGAGTGTAGGCAATATGTCCCAACACCCCCCTTAAGTTTTGGCAATCTGTCCATCACTTGCACAATTTTCATTCCAGAGTGTGGGAAATCTGTTTCAACACCCCCCTCAAGTGTGAGCAATCTGTCTCAACACTTGTACAATTTTTTAAATAATGCTCCAACTAGGGTTCGAGCTCATGACCTCTAGCTCTGATACCATGTTAAGATCAAGCACTTACCGTTGTACTAAAACCATCAGAGCCAGGTTATCTAACCTAAAAAATTAAAAATAAAAAAAAAGAAAAAAAAATTCCGTCGTCTTCTTCAGCGGAACAGCTTTGACTATGGCTTCAAGAGAAGAAGTAGACAAGACGATCCTGGATAGGGATTCTCAGACCTTGCGTGGACGACCCAATGGACTACGGACGCCGGAGTTAGATGAACAACTTCAGTTCCTGCGTGAGGCAGACACAAAGCCTCGTGAGAAAACCATCGATGACGGCGAGCACTTCTCCTCGGACAGTCAAGAGGGCTGCTCACGCTAATGATATTTCCTTCCACTTACATGGCTTACCCGATCGGTGGGGTGCTAGCCAGAGAGCTGTCCATAGGGCAGGTTGTGCTTCTCCAGGGGGAGGACGACCGGCAGCAATTGGTGAAGGCCGGGTGACTCTGGTCAAGGATGCACATGTACAGGGAAATAATAGTGGTCCGTCTGGCTCGACTCAGCTCGCATTCAGCTCGGATCTCCCTTCATCGTTCGAACATGCTGGCCTCACTAACCTTAGCTCGCCCTAATGGCAGAGAATTTTAGATCTCTTGATTTTTTCTAAATCGTGTGATCGGATGACTGGTAAATATTCATGGATTATTGACACTGGAGCAACTCACCACGTGTCGGGTGACCGAACTTTATTTGTTCAACTACATCCGATTGGCTTACAGGATGGACGTTCCTCATTTGCAACTCATTCGGGAACGGTTATTTTGTCAGGGAATTTACGACTTTGAATGTTTTATATGTGCCAGGATTAAATTGTAACTTGGTTTCGGCATCCCAATTTTTGGACGATCATAATTGTATGATGCAGCTCACCAATCACTTATGTATCATGCAGGACCGATAGACGAGGACGTTGATTTGACTGGGTGAGCATGTGGATGGAATTTTTTGGTTCGTCGGCGTTCCAGAGGCTCGGGCTTTGGCTATTGATAGTGAGAAAAATGCTGATTTGTGGCACCGCCGTATGGGACACCCATCAGAAAAGGTCCTTCAACAGGTTCCTAATATTTCCATTTCCAAAAATTTAAATAAGGATGGATGTGATATTTTCTTTAGGGCAAGCAGACCCGTGAACCTTTCCCCCTTAGTGAACATAAAGCTAGTCGTATCTTTGAGTTGATACATTGTGATTTTTAGGGGCCTTATAGTGTACCCTCGACATGTGGTGCTACATATTTTTTGACTATTGTTGATGACTATTCTCGTTTGGTTTGGATTTTTCTATTATTGCATAAAATGGAAGTCGAATCTGCTTTCTTGGATTTCATTACTTTAGTTTCTCGTCAGTTCGAGGTTACTATTAAACGGGTTCGTAGTGACAATGGAACATAATTTAGACCTTTGCTTCCTTATTTTCACAAAAAATGTATCATTTTCAAAATGTCTTGTGTTAGTACTCCTCAATAGAACGGCCGGGTTGAACGGAAACATCAACACATTCTTAATGTTGCACGTGCATTACGTTTTGATGGACATTTGCCGCTTAAGTTTTGGGGGGAATGTGTTATGGTTGCGGCTTATATAATTAATCGAATGCCATTTAGTGTTTTGAATTTTTGGACGCCTTATGAGTCTCTTTTTGGGAAAAAGCCGGACCTCTCAATGCTTCGAATTTTAGGATGTTTATGTTACGCCCATGACTATCGTCACACTCATAAATTTGCTAGGCGGAGTCGTAAGTGTGTTTTCCTTGGTTACCCGTTTGCGAAGAAGGGATGGACCTTGTATGACCTAGATACGGAGGAGATCTTTGTTTCTAGAGATGTTAAATTTTTTGAACATGTGTTCCCTTTTTCCCAACAGGCATGTAGTGAAGCCTATGTAGTTCCTTACCCTTTGTTTGAAGATGTTGGCATAATAGATCAAGGGTTCGATGCCTTTCCTACCGGTGATCCACCCTTTCCGGATCCTCTAGTTGAGGGGGGACAGACTTGACAGTTGATACTGAGGGTGATATAGTGCCTTCACCACAACCGCGACATCCAGGTGACGGTACTGAAGAGTTGGGTAGGGGTAGACGACAGAAGATTCCGAACTTGCGCTTCCAGGATTTTGTGACGCACACATTGATTGATCAGAAAAGTCCCATTCCACGCTCTTCCGGTCCGTCAGTTTCCTCAGGTACTCCGTATCCTCTTATGCATTATATTAATTATGATAAGTTTTTTGATAAACATCGCAAGTACCTTGCAGATATTACAGTGGGTATTCCTCCTAAATCTTTTAAGGAGGCTATGAAACATGAGGGGTTGCGTAAAGCCATGTCAGAAGAAATTCAGGCACTTGAAGATCAGGGTACTTGGGTTTTGCAACCTCTCCCTCCCGGGAAAAAGGCATTGGGGAGTAAGTGGGTGTATACAGAAAAGTATGACGAGCATGGATCACTACAACATCTGAAAGCCCGGTTAGTGGCATTTGGGCATCACCAAGAAGAAGGTATTGATTACACAGAGACTTTCACCCCTATGGCGAAAATGGTTACGGTTCGGACATTTCTCAGTGTTGCAGCAGTCAAACAGTGGGACATTCACCAGATGGATGTTCATAATGCATTCTTGCATGGGATTTGGAGGAGGAAATCTATATGAAAATCCTTCCCGGGTTTGAGCAGCGGGGATCGAACTTGGGTTGCAAGATGCGCAAATCGTTATACGGGTTGAAACAGGCCCCGAGGTGCTGGTTTGTGAAGCTTGCTTCTGCTTTGCGTGAGTATGGTTTTCATCAGTCCTACTCTGATTATTCATTGTTTACTTTGCATCGAGGAAATATTGAGCTATATGTCCTCATTTACGTCGATGAATGATTGTTTCCGGGAACGATAATGTTGCGATGCGGATTTTTAAAGATTACTTGGGGAAATGTTTTAAAATGAAGGACCTTGGAGTGTTGAAATATTTTCTTGGGATTGAGGTGGCGAGAAACAGGGACGGAATTTTCTTGAATCAACGAAAGTATGCCCTCGATATTATTCATGAAGCTGGTTTACTAGGGAGAAAGCCTATTGATTTCCCGATTGAGCAGAATCACAAGTTGACCCTTGCTACGGGCGAGTTGTTGAGTGATCCGGGGCCTTTTCGTCGGTTGATTGGTCGGCTTATATATCTTGGTGTTACCCGACCTGATCTGGCTTATTCTTTGCATGTGTTATCTCAGTTCATGCAGGCACCCCATGTTGACCATTGGGATGCGGCCCTGTGACTCGTCAGATATTTGAAGAAGCATCCGGGTCAAGGAATTTTACTGCGTTCGGATAGCTCGCTTCTTCTTGAAGGTTGGTGCGATTCTGATTGGGCGGCTTGCCCACTTACTCGACGTTCATTGAGCGGTTGGTTTGTTTTCCTTGGTCTTTCCCCGATCTCTTGGAAGTCCAAGAAACAAACCACGGTATCCCGATCTTCGGCCGAGGCAGAATATCGATCGATGGCCTCTATTACATGTGAGTTGAAATGGTTGAAACAGTTGCTTGCTGATCTTGGTATTCGTCATCCCCCGGGGATACGACTCTTTTGTGACAGCCAATCGGCTTTACATATCGCACAGAACCTGGTTTTTCATAAACGCATGAAGCATATCGAGGCGGATTGTCACTTCGTGCGGGATGCAATCACTGATGGTTTGATTTTGCCGTCGTATGTACCTACGCAGAATCAGTTGGCGGAAATTTTTACGAAGGCATTGGGTCGTCAACAGTTGGAATTTTTATTGCGCAAGTTGGGCGTTCGGGATCTTCACGCTTTCACTTGAGGGGGGAGGTATTACGATATATTACGATTATGGAAATTATTAATTTGTGTATTGATTTAGTAAGGGTAGTTTTAGTATTTTGTGTAATAGAGAAGCCCTAGTAGTGGATATAAATATTGTATTCATTGATTGATTGAAGGGAGACGAAATAGAACTGACCAAAATTTATCAGGAAGGAAGATTAATCGCAGTACTTGATTTGTATTCATATAATGACATTTTGTTTAAGTTGGTGGAGGAATATTGGACATCCATCCAATACTATGCGATTAAAGTGAGCTGATTGTATTATTTGTAAATTGTTGGACTGAATATTTGTTTGGGGTTTGTTTGCATCATATTGTAAGTTGCGAGTGAATTTATTTCCATTCATCTTGTGGTAAATCGGAACTAATTTAGTAGACATTTATCTATTGATAGATTACCGAATTGAATTTGTTAAATTTATGAAATTCCACAGTTGAAATGGTTTATACCAATGCCATGATACTTTGGTTTCATTTGCGAACGAGTTGGATATTGAAATTTGTTGATCTTTTGTTTGCTGAACAAATATGGAACGAAGCATCAAGATGAATCCTAATGTTATTGTGTGTGATGTGACACATGTGGCACATGTGACCGTACCTGTTGTGACATTGGAAGTTGTACATGAGGTGGGATTGATTGTTTCACCTGTGAATGGTCCACGGTTGTGCTAGAACAAAATGTGAACAATTTCATGTTATTTTTGTTAATGCATAATTGGCTAAGACACCACGTCATTCTGTTGAGAGAGAACTATTGGATTTAATTCACACAAATCATGTGATTTAAAGGTTGTGCAAATCCAAAATTATCAAAAGTATGATGTTACGTTTGTTGACGATTGCACAAGATATTGGTAGGTTTATCTGCTGAGAAGCAAAGACGAGGCCCTTGAGGTATTTATGAACTATAAGAAAGATGTAGAAATTAACTAGCAGGTGAATCAAAATCGTTCAGAGAGATCGTGGTGGAGACCATGATGCAAAGTTTAATGAGTTTTGTTCTGGTACCAACATCATTCATCAAACAAATGCATCACACTCATCTAAATCAAACGGTATTGCTAATGCTATGTTGATAAGTTCGGATTACACCAGAACTTGTGGGGGAAGGTTATTCTCTCAGAGAATATCATTCTTAATCAAATTCCATCAAAGAATATGGATAAGACCCTTATATGACATGTGGAAAGGCCACAATTAATCCTAATTATTAATACTGAAAAGTCTGGGGGTATTTGACGAAGGTAGATTTACCTAACCTCAAACATGCAATGATCGTTCCACTATGGAAGATGAGTTTATAGCACTAGACAAGGCGCGAAAAGAAGTAGAGTGGCTTCAGAATTTCATGCAGGATATTCCATGTTGTCTTAATCCAATATTATCAGTACACACTGCGATAGTCAATCGGCAATCGGTAGGGTATAAATTCAATGTGTAAGGGTAAGTCTCGATATATTCATCGTAGACACAATACCATTGAACAATTGATCTCTAATGGCGTTATTTCCATCGATTATGTAAATCGAAAGAAAATCTAGCGGATCTCTGACGTGGCCTTTTCTAGTGCTAATACCAGTCCTTAACCGGCAGTGTACCGGGTCAAACTGTAGTGCTAGTATGGTGAGTCAGAGTATCGTATCCTCAGGGAACTTTGTAATTCTTCTAAGTGTGGTTAAACACCAAAGAGCTGTTATTAACTCGATCTAAATCGCAATTTTATCACACAAATCACTACTATTCTAATTAACACAAAATAAATACGTAATTTAATAGTTATTCTAATATAATATATATAGATATATAAATATATATAGATGTACATAAATTGCAAAATATATATATAGATATAAATATATAGGTACCAAGATATTAATAGATAATTTTAGAACTGCCAAAACTTATATAATTGGTTTATACGATCTTTTCGATTAATTGAAATGTGTTCGATCTCTCCTTTTATTTTAGGTCCAATTGAGTAAGTGAAACGGTGCACTCTCGAGGTAAACAATTCCTCCTCACACGAGTGTATGAAATTGTCATATGTCCATTGTCATCACCCAAGATCCACAATCATTACGGTAAACTAATTAATCTAAACAGTCCCCCGAGTACAAATCTACCTTTAGATAAAAGGAGTCATTCCGTCACAAACGGTCAATTTTATTTTAAAGGCTCCGGTTGTCAAAGCCGTATTTATTCAACTTTCCGGTTTAAGTTTCAATTAAACTGATGATTTAACATTATTATGATCTCGAGTACAAATTATAATAAAATTCATTTCTCCCAAAACAAATTTACCCCGGTTAGAAATCGGATTCCGTTATCACGCTTGTTCACACGGCCAATTTTACCCTCCGGTTTTTCTATCTTTTATTTCAAATCCTCGACTACGAGGCGCCAATTCATAATTAGATTATGAATTCCTCAGATCTATTAAATATGTCAATACGAATATGATCAAAATAGAAAAAGATTCAATTAACTCAATTTTAGTCATTTTAACTTAACAACATTTCTTTAACGAAAAGATCGAAATAAAACTGATTACATAGTTTTGGCCAGTATTATATTTAGCCTAAAAACATTATAACAACAAAAACAAACATAAATACTTAAGAAAAGTTACCCGAATACGGCAGTTGATTCAGAAATCGTATTTTCCGGACATTACAACTTCTTTAGCAAAACCGACTTCCGAGATTTTCTCGAGCATTACAACGATACTACATTATTACGGCGTAAGGCCTTATTTACTACTACTACTAAAAAAGAAGAAGGAGATATATATATATATAGACTGTTATATATATAAATTTTGGTACATCCCCCGCTGCTGCAAATGAGCTCCTTTATATAGAAAAAACTTCCAAGGCCGGACTGTCCGGTATTAGGCCGGATCGGTCCGGACTAATGATGATCCCCACTAACTTGATCATTCCAAAGATGTGCGTAGGAGATATTATTTTTATATATAATTATTAAACTTCTAAAATTCATATCTCGAGTTCTCGACCTCCAAAATTTGCAAACGAAATGCCAAAATTAAGATCTCGAGAAACTCTACAACTTTCATGAAGGACTCTTCTCCAGATAACGCTTTTTGATGACCTCGTGTTCCTCCAAGCTTTTACGGGATTTTTCTTAATCCAAGTCGATTAGCCACTTGATCACCTGCTTAAGTTCTAGACCTCCAATCTTCATAATTTAAATTGCATTGGAACACTCTCGAAAAATCTACAACTTTTGTGAAGAACACTTTTTTGAAAATATCATTTTGATGAGCCATTCGTTTGTCGAAGATATTTCTCTATTATTACTTATCCAGATTGATTGGCCACTTGTCCACTTGCTATTCAATCGACCATTTAAACTCGTGGCACTCTCTAAATCATTCCGTAGATATGATTAAACTTCAAAATGTCGATTCTCGGGTCTTGGTTTATAAATCATAATAAAACATCACAAATACCCACGTAAATCGACATTTACACTCCGATTTACTAAAATCGGTACAAAATTACAACTTTTTATTATTATTATTACTAAACACTCTAAATTATAAAGACTAACACTTTATACCATAATTTCATATATTTTATATAGAATTCGTTGATAAAACATAATAATATAACATATTTTTAATCATATAAAAATAATACATCAAATTACTTCCCACTTAGCTTTTGATCGTCCCTCGAGCAAAAATAAGCGTAATAAAAGATAGTATAATTTTTTCAGATTATAATATATTTTGTCAATATTATAAATATATTATCTATCTTAATTTAAAATCTTAAGAAGACAGAAAGAGTATATAACTGAAATAACTTAAACATTAAATATTATTTAGATAAAATTATATATGTAATACTTAAGAAGTATAAATAAAATATCAGAATTATTTTTTAATCGCAACTATTATGAAATTCTGGAATCGGAAATTTCAGTAAGGTAATTGACAAAAATGGCTTATAGAGTTTAGGTTCAAGATGTTAGTTAATCGGAAAAAAGGAAATCAAAAAGAGAAAGAGGCAAGTCGTACGTACCTACATCTTCATATTTTTGAAAAAAAACATATTCTTAGCATCTTTTTTCAGATTTTCTCTCTTCTTTTTTTTTTTTTTTTTTTTTTTTTTTTTTTTTTTTTTTTTTTAGAGATTAAGAACTAAAAGCGTGAGTGTGTGTAGAAAATCAAACTTACAGGCATTGCTTCATCAAGATTGATCGGAGTACTACTCTTTCGATCGAAAATTACAAGTCCGGTTTCCTTAAACTTGTAATAATTCCTGAGATCTTATGATTCAACTTTTCCTTTTTCAATTTTTCTTGTGCCTTCATTCCCAGCAATAGGACATTTCGTGATAATACCCTAGCTGGACTACTATCATCAGGCAATCGGGAGCTTAATTACCTCATAGTGATATAGGACATTTCGTGATAATACCCTACTCACTCCAATCATTGGTAGCTACATCCGATTTGTTCTTTTTTATTTTTAAGTTGTTAATCACAGATAAGGAAGATACCTGATATTTGATTAATTCTGTGTAAATATGGTGCTTCGTTCTTAATTAATATATCCGAACTTATTACCAAAATCGGCTATGTTGCAAGTGTCATGAGGTAAGATCGAATATACTACTACTTATCTAATTTTTCCAATCTCAAAGATATACCAAAATTTAGCTTTTACGCCACCATCTCTTTTATAAGACGCATAAACTTGCGGTAATTCAAGGAAATGTAGACCAAAATAGCTAAAGCTCGGTTATTTAATCATAATTGACAATTTCGAGTGAGGTCTTGATCACTCTAATCAAGGCTGAGGTAGGTTATTTGGCTATAGTTATATTTTTGTGGTGCCAAAAATCAATAAACTTAATCCAATTCCAAATTCATAATTCGTATTGAAAATGATTCTAAAAATTTTACTTATAAATATCAATCATAATTTTATAAAAACAATATCTAATATTAATTACTCCATTATATAAACTTAAAATCTTTCTTAAAATCTAAATTAGACATATAATTATATTTATTTTATATTTATTTAATTTTTTTTTTTTTTTCGAAAATTTTAATGAATTTTCTAACCTAACTCTACTCCCCACTTACGAAGTGGCATCGTCCCGATGTTCAATAAGTAGTAAAGAAGTAGGTTCGAAAATAAAATTAAAATTATCTATCAACGTTATTTTTCCGATATTTTTTTTTTTTTTTTTAGCGTATACTAATTATATCATTAAATAAAAACAAACAACTTAAAAAACTAAGACATATATATTAAACAAGATACATTATTACAAACTTAACTAAAGGATCTGCAAACTTAACTTAAATTAACTTATTAAAACTTAAATATTACTAACAAACTACTAACAACTCTCTAGATAGTAGATTTAACAACCCGGTGTATCAACCGGTAGCAATCCAAACCGACTATCTCTAGACGGAAAAATTTCATCCGCTCTCCAGCTTCTCTACTCCATTGAGAAGAATACACAAACGTGATATCAACCAAGAATTAGGCATAGGTTTCCCCTACTACCTCCGCTATTGCAAACTCCAACACCGCCCTTTGAATCAATATACCCCAATCAACAAATACACCGAATGCCAAAGCAAAAGTAGAAGCATTTCATTCTCAAGAAACTTCCAAAATCCCGAGTGGGATAAACTCGAGAATTTATAAAATGCTTCCACGCCTTTAGATGTGGAAGTAAAGCTCGTGTAGACATGTCGTGATTTGTATCAAAAAGCGAAACAGACATTGGAATGACTCGTACTTTATTCAAATGATTAGAGGGATTTTGTAGTCCCCATTGCATTTCAAAATGTGGCATAGAAACTGGTGGAATTTCAAAAATTTGGTTGATAATAGATGAAGAGAAGGGAAAAACCACTCCTCTTACTAGAACAATCTGTGTGATATCGATCATAGATGTCGTCATAAGCGCAGAATAAAATTCTCGCACTATCGAGACATTTACCCGTCCTCTCGGTGTACTGACAAATTTTTTCCAACCGAAACTCCTAATGAGAGTTTTACCCCACTGATCAATTTTATCAAAATTCAAACCTTTCTCCAATAGGATTGAGAATTAGCAAAACGAGGTGTAAATTTATACTCTCATTAGAGGCTTGCGATTCCGGATGATCCGTGTATTAGGCTCGTAAGAATTTACAGATGGTGAGGAGCGGTTCGACATTTTTAAAACTTGATAAAAAATAAAATTACAATTGAAGTAGATAGGCAAAGGAAAGAAATTTGTATCCTTTCCTCATTCCCTGGCCTCCTTTATATAGATAGAAAGTAATACATACGTGGATGAACGAGACAGACTCAAAAAATGAGTCATGCTGTTTCCCTTCACGGATCGGGCCGAGTATAGGCCGGACCGGTCCGGCCTCATCCTGCTTTTACTGAGGGACAGAGGTGAAAGTCAATTTGATTTTTGGCTATTTACTTCACGTGCCTATTACGAACTCTTTCCTCGAAGATACATTGTAAAGTTAATTTAACTTGATACTTAACGGATAAAACGACACATTATATTTTATAAAATGACGTAGTAATTATACGAAAATTATTTTTGGGTTTTTTTCTTTATAGTTTTTATAAAAACTAAACCGATTTAAAATGCAAACCAAAATTTTATAAAATCTATTGTAACGAAAATTGAAAATAAACTAATAGTTAAATGACAAAAGTCGAATGCAATAAAATGTGTAGTAAACATGTTTAATCAATCATTAAAATTCAATCTTCATCATAATCTTCCTCCGGATCAACTTGAAAACTCGAACTTGGAAACGACTGAGAAGCTGATGGATGAGCTGAAGTCGTGGTCCTGACTGAACTATCAAGACCCATCGAACTCATGCCAGACGTGACATGTGCATACTACAAAGAATCCTCCCAAACTCGACATCGCCGGGTCTCTCGAACACTGTCGAAAATACACCGCCCACTAGATTGGCTTCCAAAAGGATATGACGATGGATGAAAGCTCGATCGCGGGTGGAATAGGTGTTTCCCATCGTGGTAAGGTATATGGATCGATCGACAAGGTGGATAGGCAGATCATCAAAAGTAGGATTACGAAGCAATCGCCGCCTTTCTTAAACCTCTACGAATATCATCACACCACCGCTTAGTACTTCAAATAATAAAGCCACATTGGCTTGACCACGCCGCAACATCCGTCACTAAGGATTGAAACATGTCATATGTAATAGTGTTGGAGAAAGGAGTTTGTTGAGGCCGACTAGAAAAAGATGGAAAAGAAGAAGATGTAAAACCGGTGAGCCGGGCGAGTTTGACGCCTTCTAAGCAAAGAGCTAATACTACCATCCGGAAGACTAGTCAAACTAGGTCCAATCGATTTCCATCGGCCGTAGATAACTTGTCATTAGGCCGAAATGGTACTCCCAACCTACGACATAAATCGTAGATAAAACAAGGGAAGTAAAGATGACTCCTCGTCCAGCGATGACAATACTCTCAAAAATCCTCTTAAACATGACCTTTCCAACATCCACTCTAACATCATTTACCATAGCCTGTGCAATACAAACATCTTCCTTTCCAAAAGCAAAGGTGTTTACGAGAAGGATAGAGATTATGGCTAATAAATCTTTTAATTGCCCTTAAACCTCTAAAACAGCTTCCGTAATTAAACCGATTTTCAACCCACACCGCGGTCGGGTCAAAAACACCTGGCTCTCGTGGCGATCGCTTCAAAACTAGCAGGATCATCTAAATTATAGACTACCCTGTAATCCTCCTCATCAGAAAAAACCTCAACTCCTAAAATTGCATTAATGACGGCGGTTAAAAGGAATATTTCGCTCGTAGTAGGTACAGCTCCGATCGAGTAAGTCGTTTTCCGACATAGTAGATAAAACCGAATAAAACTCAAATTACTATAGTCGTGTTAATCTCACCTTCCTTCTTCGTCGCTAAATCTAACCACCGACGCTTTCTAAAGATATTTTTGACTTCATCACCTAAGTCATCCAAATCTAAACCTTTTTCAACCGTAACATCACACTTACTATAAATTTTTGTATACGCTTTCTTAGCTTCAGTGTGATGCGGTTCTTTCAAAACTTACAAACTTCCTCCTCAGTGATAAAATTATCGTGCTTCACGACAGAGTTGAAATTGGAATTTTGATTTTCTTTTTAGAGACTCTAGTACTGACTCACCCATTCTACGATATTGGTAATGCCAATCAACAAAAACAACAACAAAAACAAAGCAAAAAATAATAATGTCACAACACATTCAAAAATCAAAACAATTGAAATTAATCTAAAAATTATGAAAAATACTTAAATTAACAACTAGATTATACCTTTAAAGTGTAGAAAACGTTGAAAAATAGGCCGAAAAGTGTTAAAGTTGCCGGAATGAATGGAGCTTGTTCTTGACCCTTTTGAATTTTCCACTTTGTGTTGAAGAGAGAGATGATAATGAGAAGAAATCAAGTAGTGGTGTAGCGTGAGATGAATTTTTGTGGAAGGAAAGTAAAAAAAAATTCGTAAGGTGGGGTTTGGGTGTGGGGCACATTAGAAAAAATTAGGGAAGAAGAAGAAAAGAAGGGTCCCCGCCTGCTTTTATGTTTTTTTACTTCGGACCGTCCGGATTAAGGCCGGATCGGTCCGTGAACAATTTTTTCTGTTTTTCGATTTTTTTATGATTTTTGAATAAAACTTATACAAATTCTAATAAAACTTAATTAAAGACTTAAAAATAAGTTTATTAAAATAAAATTTGAAGGAACTTTTATAACAATTTATAAAAATTTAATAAAATCCTTATAACACTTTAATAAAAGCTTATAAAAATTTAATAAATTTATATCAATTCTTATAAAACGCTTAAATTAAAACAACTTTTATAAAACTTTTATAAAACTCCTCAAATTTTCATAAAGATCCAATTTTATAAAATTCTCGGTTATGCTAAAAAATTTTATAAAATAAAATAAAAGACTCGAACTTAAGGGGGTCCTGATTCTTCGATTTCTAAATCCTCCAAAGTTCTGATATAACGCCGATCAACCTAACTCCTAAAAACGAGGCATTTGAATTATCTCTCGAATTCCATCGATTTTCGGATAACCACCTAATCGCTCCTTCCTAACAATATTCAAACACTCATCCTGGATCTGCTGTGTTTTTCCCACAAATCATTCAACATGTTCACTTTTTCCACATTTCTCGATCTCATTAGAAACTTTGCCCTTCTTTTTATCGCACTTCTTGATATTCCATTACATACTTCTCTTAATCTAATCTCTCTCAACAATTTCTTGTTTTGTTCAAAACTAAAGCTTCTATAGAAAACGCGACATCTTTATCAAGGCCTAATTTCAAAAGTAAAATAAAACTCCTATTCTATCTAAAAGACATCCAGCTTCTTTTACGCCTATCCGGTAAAAGATTTAAAAGAGTTTAAACATAATTAAAATTACGTAAAAGTAGAGTAAAGATAGATAGCACCTGGTATTTGGCCGATTCCGCTTCTCTCGTTTCGCTTTTCAAAATTTTTTTTTTTTTTTTTTTTTTCTTTTTTTTCAATTTGTTGGGGATCAATCAAGAGCATTATTTCTTCTTTCAAAGGATTCCTTCTCCTCTACAAATAACTTTACTCAGTGTCCATTGGCTATAAAAGTTGTATTTCCATCGCTTAGTCCAATGTACCCAGCTTTGTAAACCCGTGTTACTTTAAATGGACTCGCCCATCTTGATTTTAGCTTACCTCGAAACAACTTTAAACGTGAATTGTACAAAAGCACTCGATCACCTACATGGAACTCACGCTAAAGATTCTCTTATCATGGAAGGACTTCGTATGCCTTTGTAGATTCGAAAGCGCTTTCATAAGAATCGAGACGAAATTCTTCTAGTTCTCATTAATTGAAGCAATCTATGATCACCGACACTTTTAGATCGAAATTTAGAAATCTAATAGCCCGTAAAGCTCGGTGTTCTAACTCAACCGAGAGATGACATGACTTACCAAAGATTAGCTTATAGGAGAACAACCTATTGGTGTTTTAAAAGTCGCTCAGACGCCCATAACGCATCATCTAATTTAATTGCCCGCTTTTACGATTTGAATCAACTGCTTTTTCCACGATTCTTTTGATTTCTCTATTTGACACCTCTACCTCCACCAACGGTTTGGCGGATGATATGCTCTTAGTTTATGTGTTACACCATATTTCTCAATTAACTTAGTAAATGGTCTATTACAAAAGTGCGAACCTCTATCGCTAATGATTGCCCTCGAATGCCATATCTAGTGAATATGTTCTTTTAAGGAATCGTATGACAACCTTGGTATCATTAGTGGGAAGAGCTTCACTTTTCTACCCATTTTGAAACATAATCTACCATTACAAGAATAAATCTTTTTCAAACGATATAGAAAAGGTCCCATGAAATCTATACCCCAAACATCAAATAACTCACATTCTAAAATAGGTTGCATAGGCATTTCATGTTTTTTAGATACATTTCCCCATTTTTGACAAGATTCACAAGATTTAACGATTTATAAGCATCTTTATATAATGTAGGCCAATAAAACCACATTGTAAAACTTTAAAAGCGCTTTTCCATCCTCCATGATGTCCTCCTCGCCTCACGATCATGACAAAATGATAAAATACTTAAAGTTTCATTATCAGCACACATTTTCCGATTATCCCATCGTAACATTTACGGAAAAGGTCCGGTTCCTCCCAAGAATAAAATTTTAAGTCATAAAAGAATTTCTTTTTCATGCTGCAAGTCCAATGAGACGGAATATAATCACAAAGTTAAGTAATTAATGATATCTCCAAACCAAGGTGAGATTTCCTTGTAGGGAATCCTATTTTTTAATAATTGCATGGTTGAAGGAGTATCTATTCTAAATAGTTGTTCATCAGAAATGAATCTTTAATTTCATTCCCTATCTCTTCCTCGCCTCCATTCTACTTAGGTGATCCGCTACTACGCTTTCACTTCCTTTTTTCTCTTTAATTTCAATATCAAATTCTTGTAGTAGAGAGAATCCATCTAAGAAGACGTGGTTTCGCATCCTTCTTACTCAAGAAATACTTCAGAGTCGAATGGTCTGTGGTAGACTATTACCTTAGAACCGACAATATACGATCTAAACTTATCTAAGGCAAAAATCACAACAACAGCCTTTTTCTCAGAGTTGCATAATTTAGTTGAGTCATGCTTAATGTGTGGATGCATAGTAAATAGCTTTGAGAATTCTATTGTACCTTTGACCTAAAAACAGCTCCTACAAATAAATCACTAGCATCACACATAATTTCAAAAGTAAATTCCACCTGGTGCTACCAAACTCAGCAAGAACTCAACTTCGCTTTCAGTGGTCTTAAACGCTTCCATACATTTACTATCAAAGTTAAAAGATACTTTTTTCAAGCAAATGACTTAACGGCTTTGCTATCTTTGAAAAATCAAATAAATCTCCTATAAAATCCTCGCATGTCCAAGAAATCCTCTTAGAGTCCTTAGATTAACTGGTGGCGGTAATTTTTCAATCACCTCGACTTTAGCTTTATCAACTTCAATTCCTATTTCGTAGATTCTATGACCTAAAACAATTCCTTCCGATACCATTAAATGACATTTTTCCCGCTTTAGAACTAAATTGGTATCCTCACAACGTTGTAAAACTCTTTCTAAGTGCGACAAACACTTACCAAAAGAATTCCATAAACACTAAAGTCGCCCATAAAAATTTCTAAGAATTTCTCAACCATATCGTAAAATATAGACATCATACATCTTTGAAACGTAGCAGAGCATTACATAAACCAAACGGCATTCTTTTATACGCGAAAGTTCCATAAGGACATGTGAAAGTAGTCTTTTCTCTATCTCCTCACCAAATGAAGATCTCAGAATAACCCGAATAACCATCTAAGAAACAAGAATACTTATGACCACTTAAACGCTCCAACATTTGAACTATAAATGGAAGTGGATGATGATCTTTCTTAGTATGATCATTTAGTTTTCTAAAATCAATGCACATTCGATATCCTCGTAATTTCCTTGTTGGAATCCATTCATTCTTATCATTCTCTTTCACCGTGAAACCTCCTTTCTTTGGTACAACTTGAGTTGACTAACCCATTCACTATCCGATATAGAAAGATTATTCCCATTTCTAATAGCTTAATGACCTCTTTCTTGACGATTAATCAGAATTGGTTGAGGCGGCGCTATGTTGAATACAAGGTTTAGCATCCTCTTTCGTAATTATCTTATGAACACAAATCTCGTGGCTAATACTCGAATATCGGCAACCGCCCATCCAAAAGCTTTCTTATGCTTTCTTAACATTCTTATTAATTGATCTTCTTGCCGCTCGCTTAAAGTAGATGATATAATAATCGGTAATAGATTATCGCTTCTAGAAAACATATTTCGATTTAAAGGTAACGGTTTCAATTCCGCATTCTTTGGCGGATCTTCTATTGATGATTTAAGAACCGGTCCTTCTAGTTCTAACTCCAAATACTTATGCCATGGTGGCTTAAAAGTAAAGCTTCCTTTATCTAGAGAAAGGATTATCTCTTTCATTTCAATGTCTTCCTCATCTTCTTTATATGTAGACAGAGTTAAGCATTCTTCTAACTCGCCTTCAAAAGTTGGTAATCGATTATCATAGATGTAATGAATATCTTCTATAAAAGAACATGATTCTCGTGATGTATATGGATGGTTCATAGCTTTAAAAATATTGAAAGCAACTTCATCTTCATTGACTCTCAAAATTAACTCTCCTTTATGAACATCGACAAAAGTTCTTCCCGTAGTAGCTAGAAATGGACGACCTAGAATAAGAGGCGCCAATATCCTTCTTCCATTTCCATAACTACAAAATCTACTGAAAATAGAATTTGTCTACTTTAACCAAGACATCCTTAATCATTCCTTTAGGGTACTTAATCGATCTATCTCGCCATTTGCAGAGTCATTTCACTTTAGTAAGCTTTCCTATGCCTAGCTTTTTATAATCCTCATAAGACATGAGATTTATACTAGCTCCAAGATCACATAAGACTTTCTTAAAAAGAAATCCTCCAATTTCACATGGAATCGTAAAACTTCCGTGATCTTTCAGCTTAGGTGGTAACTTATGCCGCAGACTGCGTAACATTCTTCATTTAGGCATATATTCTCGTATTCCTCTAATTTTTTCTTATTTGATAGTATATCTTTCTAAAACTTTCCATAGGCAGTATATTAATCGTAGCTTCAATAATGTGGATATTAACATGAAGATGACGAAAGGTATCAAGGAAACGAGCATACTTCTTATCGCTTTTGCCTTTTGATTTGATCTTTAGTGAGGGTAGGTAAAAGATTCTAAATCTATAACCTTTGGCTCCTTAGTCAATTTCTCTTTCCTTTTCCTTAAACCTTTGAGTATTACTTAGTTGCCATGTTTCGTGTTCTTGAATTTTTCCTTTAAATTGTTCCCCTAATCAATCTCTGCCTTGATTTTTCGATTCTTCCTGCTTTCTCATTTATTCTAACATGTTCCTTGAATAAATTCCTTAAATCTTTATCCATAGGGTCTTTCAAAATCCTTGGGATTTTTACCCAATTTTCACCTTCATTTTCGTGTTCCAAACTTATTCCTTTTCAAGAAATTATCTATAATTTCTTCTTCCTCGCTGAAATTCATCTTTATCTTTAGTTTCATCATTCTTTCCATCTAAATCATTTTCTACTTCATTATTCCCAAAGTTTTCTACTCCATTGCTTCCACTAAGCTTCCTACTTCTCGTAACCACAACATTTACCTCTCTGGGTTTCGTTGTTGCTTGGTAATCCTCCCGGGGTCTACTGTTGTTACGCTCACCTTCCCTACTCAAATGATCTTCCATATTCCTTAACGAGGCTTCTATTGTTCTCATTCTCGTATCATGTCCACTCATAGATGTTTTTATTGTACTCATATCTTTAGTGACTCTGTACTAATAGAAGTCATCATCGCTTTCCATATTCTTAGCTTGAGTAGATACCACACCCATCATATTTTCCATTAGTTTTTCCCATTTTTCAACTCCTTCTCAGTTGAGTTGAACTCGAAAGTTACCGTATACTTTGAGTGGTATGTTGAGGATAGGATCTTGGTAATGATTGTAAATTCGATTAGATGTACTTTCTTGATAAACTTGGTTATTATTCCTATACGGGACTCGATATGGCGGTTGTCCTGGCTTACTAGGTTTTTCGCACCATCGATAAGTAGGATGATCTCTTCTAATAGCATTGAATGAGTTTGAGTATGCATTGTTCAAATTCCTATGTCAAAGAAAACTCACCTCCTCCTCGAATATCCTCGTTGGTTCTTCACTCCCTAATGCCACATTATCATGACTTGAGTATTCATTTGGTGTACTATTTTCCTCAATTTTGGTTCTTATTCTCGTTGTAAACCATCAAATTTCCTACTCAAATTCTCCAAGTGTGCTAGAACTTCCGTATTAGACGACATTCTCCTCGCAAAAAGCTACTTTTCCGGTGCTAGAACCGGTTTCCCACATTCTGTTATTTTTGGAAATCTTTTCTATAGCATCGTAAATCGCTTGAGCTTCACTCATCATTAATCTAACCACCACATGCATGATCTACATCCGCACGTGAGTCTTTTCTCAATTTACTTACGTAAGAGTTGAATTTGCATATCTAAGGAATAACCATGATCGACATGCTCTTAACAATTTTTAAACCTTTCCCACGCATTCCCAAGAGTTTCCTCGCATCCTTGTCTAAAGTTAGCAACCTCGACTTTTAATTCCAAATTTCGCCCAGAGTGAAATATTGTTTCGTAAATTCAGCTTGAATCTCCTCCCAACTAGTAAGTGAATGATGTGGAAGAGACATAAACCAATCTCGGCTCGCCCTTTTAAAGAAAAAGGAAACATAGTCATTCTCGTTAATTCCTTATGAGCACCTTGACTTTTGGTCAGATTGCACAGCTTCTTCAAAAGATAGAGATGATGATGTGGATCTTCATCATCCTCTCCTAGAATTGAGCTCTTGCGCCAATTAAACCAAAAGATGAGACTTAATTTCAAATTATTCGCTTCCTTCATTAGGTAAAAGTATGGGATTATTAGTCCGGTTTCTTCTTACTGCTTGGTCACATATAGGTCTCGGGTTTGGTGGATTATTACGATTATTCTCGTTCCGATTTTGATTATTTCTATTATTATTATTATTAGGGTTAATGGGTTTTGTCCATGCCCTGAGCATGTTCCACTTCTTGTTCAGTGTTTCATCATCCGATTTCAAATGCATTCTCGATTTCTGCTTGAAGATGATTCTTGGTCGATTTCCCGACTAGTATGACCGCGCTTACTCTCTACTTAATCGCTTTTCGTAAGTGTTTATGTCAGCTTATAAGGAACGAGAGGGCCTTACCACTTCTCGGTCATCAACTAACTAAAATAGAAAATAACACTAAATTGATAGTAGTAAAATTGGTAATTTTCCTAAAAGGTAACAACCAACTAAAAATAAAATAGAAATGAGATAAGAAAAGTGTTGACTTATTCTCGAGAGTTTTAAGCTAATACAAGTAGTAACCATAGACACATAAAAAGAAATTAGCGACGCTCCCGCAACGGCGCCAAAATTGCCGACGTGGCCTTTTCTAGGCTATACAGATCCTAACCGGCAAAGTACCGGTCAAATCAGAGTTCTAGTATGGTGAGTCGTGTCGAAATCCTCGTGAACTTGGTAATTTATTTTACGTGTGGTTAAACACCAAAGAGTCATTATTAACTCGATCTAAATCGCAATTTTATCACACAAATCACTACTATTCTAATTAACACAAAATAAATATGTAATTTAATAGTTATTCTAATATAATATATATAGATATATAAATATATATAGATGTACATAAATTGCAAAATATATATATAGATATAAATATATAGGTACCAAGATATTAATAGATAATTTTAGAGAACTCACCAAAACTTATATAATTGGTTTATACGATCTTTTCGATTAATTGAAATGTGTTCGATCTCTCCTTTTATTTTAGGTCCAATTGAGTAAGTGAAACGGTGCACTCGAGGTAAACAATTCCTCCTCACACGAGTGTATGAAATTGTCATATGTCCATTGTCATCACCCAAGATCCACAATCATACGGTAAACTAATTAATCTAAACAGTCCCGAGTACAAATCTACCTTTAGATAAAAGGAGTCATTCCGCTCACAAACGGTCAATTTTATTTTAAAGGCTCCGTTGTCAAAGCCGCATTTATTCAACTTTCCGGTTTAAGTTTCAATTAAACTGATGATTTAACATTATTACGATCTCGAGTACAAATTATAATAAAATTCATTTCTCCCAAAACAAATTTACCCCCTGGTTAGAAATCGGATTCCGTTATCACGCTTGTTCACACGCCAATTTTACCCTCCGGTTTTTCTATCTTTTATTTCAAATCCTCGACTACGAGGCGCCAATTCATAATTAGATTATGAATTCCTCGATCTATTAAATATGTCAATACGAATATGATCAAAATAGAAAAAGATTCAATTAACTCAATTTTAGTCATTTTAACTTAACAACATTTCTTTAACGAAAAGATCGAAATAAACTCGATTACATAGTTTTGGCCAAGATTATATTTAGCCTAAAAACATTATAACAACAAAACAAACATAAATACTTAAGAAAAGTTACCCGAATACGGCAGCTGATTCGTAAATCGATTTTCCGACATTACAACTTCTTTAGCAAAACCGACTTCCGAGATTTTCTCGAGCATTACAACGATATTACATTATTACGGCGTAAGGCCTTATTTACTACTACTAAAAAAAAAGAAGAAGAGATAGATATATATATATATAGATCATATATATATAAATTTTGGTACATCCTACGCCGCAAAATGAGCTCCTTTATATAGAAAAAACTTCCAAGGCCGGACTGTCCGTATTAGGCCGGATCGGTCCGACTAATGATGATCCCCACTAACTTGATCATTCCAAAGATGTGCGTAGGAGATATTATTTTTATATATAATTATTAAACTTCTAAAATTCATATCTCGAGTTCTGACCTCCAAAATTGCAAACGAAATGCCAAAATTAAGATCTCGAGAAACTCTACAACTTTCATGAAGGACTCTTCTCCAGATAACGCTTTTTTGATGACCTCGTGTTCCTCCAAGCTTTTACGGGATTTTTCTTAATCCAAGTCGATTAGCCACTTGATCACCGCTTAAGTTCTAGACCTCCAATCTTCATAATTTAAATTGCATTGGAACACTCTCGAAAAATCTACAACTTTTGTGAAGAACACTTTTTTGAAAATATCATTTTGATGAGCCATTCGCTTGTCGAAGATATTTCTCTATTATTACTTATCCAGATTGATTGGCCACTTGTCCACTTAAGCTATTCAATTGACCATTTAAACTCGTGGCACTCTCTAAATCATTCCGTAGATATGATTAAACTTCAAAATGTCGATTCTCGGGTCTTGGTTTATAACCGCAATAAAACATCACAAATACCCACGTAAATCGACATTTACACTTCGATTTACTAAAATCGGTACAAAATTACAACTTTTTATTATTATTATTACTAAACACTCTAAATTATAAAGACTAACACTTTATACCATAATTTCATATATTTTATATAGAATTCGTTGATAAAACATAATAATATAACATATTTTTAATCATATAAAAATAATACATCAATTACTTCCCACTTAGCTTTTGATCGTCCCTCGAGCAAAAATAAAGCGTAATAATAAAAGATAGTATAATTTTTCAGATTATAATATATTTTGTCAATATTATAAATATATTATCTATCTTAATTTAAAATCTTAAGAAGATGTAGAGAGATATAATCGAAATAACTTAAACATTAAATATTATTTAGATAAAATTATATATGTAATACTTAAGAAGTATAAATAAAATATCGTAATTATTTTTAATCGCAACTATTATGAAATTCTCGAATCGGAAATTTCAAGAAAGTAATTGACAAAACTTTTATAGAGTTTAGGTTCAAGATGTTAGTTAATCGAAAAAGAAAATCAAAAAGAGAAAGATGCAAAGTCAGACGCATTCTACATCTTCATATTTTTGAAAAAAATATTTCTTAGCATCTTTTTCGATTTTCTCTCTTTTTTTTTTTTTTTTTTTTTTTTTTTTTTTTTTTTTTTTTTAGAGATTAAGAACTAAAAGCGTGAGTGTGTGTAGAAAATCAAACTTACAGTGCATTGCTTCATCAAGATTGATCGGAGTACTACTCTTTCGATCGAAAATTACAAGTCCGGTTTCTTAAACTTGTAATAATTCCCGAGATCTTATGATTCAACTTTTCCTTTTTTCAATTTATCTTGTGCCTTCATTCCCAAAGAATAGACATTTCGTGATAATACCCTAGCCGACTACTATCATCAGCAATCGGAGCTTAATTACCTCATAAAGGATATAGACATTTCGTGATAATACCCTACTCACTCCAATCATTGGTAGCTACATCCGATTTGTTCTTTTTTATTTTTAAGTTGTTAATCACAGATAAGGAAGATACCTGATATTTGATTAATTCGTAAATATGGTGCTTCGTTTTAATTAATATATCCGAACTTATTACCAAAATCGGCTATGTTGCAAGTGTCATGAGGTAAGATCGAATATACTACTACTTATCTAATTTTTCCAATCTCAAAGATATACCAAAATTTAGCTTTTACGCCACCATCTCTTTTATAAGACGCATAAACTTATGTGTATTTCAAGGAAATGTAGACCAAAATAGCTAAAGCTCGGTTATTTAATCATAATTGACAATTTCGAGTGAGGTCTTGATCACTCTAATCAAGGCTGAGGTAGGTTATTTGGCTATAGTTATATTTTTGTGGTGCCAAAAATCAATAAACTTAATCCAATTCCAAATTCATAATTCGTATTGAAAATGATTCTAAAATTTTACTTATAAATATCAATCATACTTATATAATTTTATAAAACAATATCTAATATTAATTACTCCATTATATAAACTTAAAATCTTTCTTAAAATCTAAATTAGACATATAATTATATTTATTTTATATTTATTTAAAATTTTTTTTTTTTTTTTTTTTCTTTTTTTCGAAAATTTTAATGAATTTTCTAACCTAACTCTACTCCCCACTTACGGGTGGCATCGTCTCCGATGTTCAATAAGTAGTAAAGAAGTAGGTTCAAAATAAAATTAAAATTATCTATCAACGTTATTTTTCCGATTTTTTTTTTTTTTTTTATACTAATTATATCATTAAATAAAACAAACAACTTAAAAACTAAGACATATATATTAAACAAGATACATTATTACAAACTTAACTAAAGGACTTCAAACTTAACTTAAATTAACTTATTAAAACTTAAATATTACTAACAAACTACTAACAACTCTCTAGATAGTAGATTTAACAACCCGTGTATCAACCGGTAGCAATCCAAACCGACTATCTCTAGACGGAAAAATTTCATCCGCTCTCCAAATTTTCTACTCCATTGAGAAGAATACACAAACGTGATATCAACCAAGAATTAGGCATAGGTTTCCCTACTACCTCCTCGCTATTGCAAACTCCAACACTGCCCTTTGAATCAATATACCCCAATCAACAAATACACCGAATGCCAAAGCAAAAGTAGAAGCATTTCATTCTCAAGAAACTTCCAAAATCCCAAAGTGGATAAACTCGAGAATTTATAAAATGCTTCCACGCTTTTAGATGTGGAAGTAAAGCTCGTGTAGACATGTCGTGATTTGTATCAAAAAGCGAAATGTATATTGAAAAGACTCGTGTACTTTATTCAAATGATTAGAGGGATTTTGTAGTCCCCATTGCATTTCAAAATGTGGCATAAAAACGTGGAATTTCAAAATTTGGTTGATAATAGATGAAGAGAAGTGGAACAAATGCACTCCTCTTACTAGAACAATCTGGTGATATCGATCATAGATGTCGCCATAAGCGCAGTAATAAAAAAATCTCGCACTATCGAGACATTTACCCGCCCTCTCGTGTACTCGACAAATTTTTTCCAACCGAAACTCCTAATGAGAGTTTTACCCCACCGATCAATTTTATCAAAATTAAACCTTTCTCCAATAGATTGAGAATTAGCAAAACGAGGTGTAAATTTATACTCTCATTGAGGCTTGCATTCCGATGATCCGTGTATTAGGCTCGTAAGAATTTACAGATGGTGAGGAGTGGTTCGACATTTTTAAAACTTGATAAAAAAATAAAATTACAAAGGAAGTAGATAGGCAAAGAAAGAAATTTGTATCCTTTCTCATTCCCTGGCCTCCTTTATATAGATAGAAAGTAATACATACGTGGATGAACGAGATGCACTCAAAAATGAGTCATGCCGCTTCCTTCACGGATCGGGTCGAGTATAGCCCGGACCGGTCCGGCCTCATCCTCGCTTTTACCGAGGGGGACAGAGGTGAAAGTCAATTTGATTTTTGGCTATTTACTTCACGTGCCTATTACTAACTCTTTCCTCAAGATACATTGTAAAGTTAATTTAACTTGATACTTAACGGATAAAACGACACATTATATTTTATAAAATGACGAGTAATTATACTAAAAATTATTTTTGGTTTTTTTTTTATAGTTTTTATAAAACTAAACCGATTTAAAATGCAAACCAAAATTTTATAAAATCTATTGTAACGAAAATTGAAAATAAACTAATAGTTAAATGACAAAAGTCGAATGCAATAAAATGTGTAGTAAACATGTTTAATCAATCATTAAAATTCAATCTTCATCATAATCTTCCTCCGATCAACTTGAAAACTCGAACTTGGAAACGATCGAGAAGTCGATGGATGAGTCAAGTCGTGGTCCTGATCAACTATCAAGACCCATCGAACTCATGCCGACGTGACATGTGCATACTCGCGAATCCTCCCCAACTCGACATCGCCGGTCTCTCAACACTGTCGAAAATACACCGCCCTACTAGATTGGCTTCCAAAAGGATATGACGATGGATGAAAGCTCGACCGTGGTGGAATAGTGTTTCCCAATCGTGGTAAGGTATATGGATCGATCGACAAGCGTGGATAGGCAGATCATCATCAGTAGTAGATTACGGCTAACCGCCGCTCTTTCTAAACCTCTACGAATATCATCACACCACCGCTTAGTACTTTCAAATAATAAAGCCACATTGGCTTGACCACGCCGCAACATCCGCTACTAAGGATTGAAACATGTCATATGTGATAAAGGTTGGAGAAAGGAGTTTGTTGAGGCCGACTAGAAAAAGATGGAAAAGAAGAAGATGTAAAACCGGCGAGCCGGGCGAGTTTGACGCCTTCTAAGCAAAGAGCTAATACTACCATCCGGAAGACTAGTCAAACTAGTCCAATCGATTTCCATCGCCGTAGATAACTTGTCATTAGGCAGAATGGTACTCCCAACCTACGACATAAATCGTAGATAAAACAAGGGAAGTAAAGATGACTCCTCGTCCGGCGATGACAATACTCTCAAAAATCCTCTTAAACATGACCTTTCCAACATCCACTCTAACATCATTTACCATAGCCTGTGCAATACAAACATCTTCCTTTCCAAAAGCAAAGGTGTTTACGAGAAGGATAGATAGATTATGGCTAATAAATCTTTAATTGCCCTTAAACCTCTAAAACAGCTTCCTCGTAATTAAACCGATTTTCAACCCACACCGCGGTCGGGTCAAAACAATCTGCTCTCGTATATCCGCTTCAAAACTAGCAGGATCATCTAAATTATAGACTACCCTGTAATCCTCCTCATCAGAAAACCTCAACTCCTAAAATTGCATTAATGACGGCAGGTTAAAAGGAATATTTCTCGCTCGTAAAGGCACAGCTCTCCGATCGAGTAAGTCGTTTCTTCCGACATAGTAGATAAAACCGAATAAAACTCACTACTATAGTCGTGTTAATCTCACCTTCCTTCTCGTCGCTAAATCTAACCACCGACGCTTTCTAAAGATATTTTTGACTTCATCACCTAAGTCATCCAAATCTAAACCTTTTTCAACCGTAACATCACACTTACTATAAATTTTTGTATACGCTTTCTTAGCCTCAGTGATGCGTGTTCTTTCAAAACTTACACCTTCCTCCTCAGTGATAAAATTATCAGGCTTACGATGAGTTGAAATTGGAATTTTGATTTTCTTTTTAGAGACTCTAGTACTGACTCACCATTCTACGATATTGGTAATGCCAATCAACAAAAACAACAACAAAAAAAAAAGAAAAAAAATAATAATGTCACAACACATTCAAAAATCAAAACAATTGAAATTAATCTAAAAATTATGAAAATACTAAATTAACAACTAAATAAACTAGATTATACCTTAAAGTGTAGAAAACGCTGAAAATAGGCCGGAAAAGTGTTAAAGTTGCCGGAATGAATGGAGCTTGTTCTTGACCCTTTTTTTTTTTTCCACTTTGTGTTGAAGAGAGAGATGATAATGAGAAGAAATCAAGTAGTGGTGTAGTGTGAGATGAATTTTTGTGGAAGGAAAGTAAAAAAATTCGTAAGGTGGGGTTTAAAAGTGTGCGGCACATTAGAAAAATTAGGGAAGAAGAAGAAAAAAGAAGGGTCCCCGCCTGCTTTATGTTTTAGACTCGACCGGTCCGATAAGGCCGGATCGGTCCGTGAACAATTTTTTCTGCTTTTCGATTTTTTTATGATTTTTGAATAAAACTTATACAAATTCTAATAAAACTTAATTAAAGTCTTAAAATAAGTTTATAAAATTTATTAAAATAAAATTTGAAGGAACTTTTAATTTCATAACAATTTATAAAAATTTAATAAAATCTTTATAACACTTTAATAAAAGCTTATAAAAATTTAATAAATTTATATCAATTTTATAAAACGCTTAAATTAAAACAAAACAACTTTTATAAAACTTTTATAAAACTCCTCAAATTTTATAAAGATCCAATTTTATAAAATTCTCGTAAGTTATGCTAAAATTTTATAAAATAAAATAAAAGACTCAAACTTAAGTGGGTTCCCGATTCTTCGATTTCTAAATCCTCCAAAGTTCGATATAACGCCGATCAACCTAACTCCTAAAAACGAGGCATTTGAATTATCTCTCGAATTCCATCGATTTTCGATAACCACCTAATCGCTCCTTCCTAACAATATTCAAACACTCATCCTGGATCTGCTGTGTTTTTCCCACAAATATTCAACATGTTCACTTTTTCCACAGATTCTCGTGATCTCATTAGAAACTTTGCCTTCTTTTTTATCGCACTTCTTGATATTCCATTACATACTTCTCTTAATCTAATCTCTCTCAACAATTTCTTGTTTTGTTCAAAAACTAAAGCTTCTATAGAAAACGCGACATCTTTATCAAGGCCTAATTTCAAAAGTAAAATAAAACTCCTATTCTATCTAAAAGACATCCAGCTTTTTTTACGCCTATCCGTAAAAGACTTAAAAAGAGTTTAAACATAATTAAAATTACAAAAAGTAGAGTAAAGATAGATAGCACCTGGTATTTGGTCGATTCCAGCTCGCTTTCGCTTTTCAAAATTTTTTTTTTTTTTTTTTTTCTTTTTTCAATTTGTCGGGGATCAATCAAGAGCATTATTTCTTCTTTCAAAGATTCCTTCTCCTCTACAAATAACTTTACTCAGTGTCCATTGGCTATAAAAGTTGTATTTCCATCGCTTAGTCCAATGTACCCAGCTTTGTAAACCTGTGTTACTTTAAATGGACTCGCCCATCTTGATTTTAGCTTACCTCGAAACAACTTTAAACGTGAATTGTACAAAAGCACTCGATCACCTACATGGAACTCACGCTAAAGATTCTCTTATCATGGAAGGACTTCATGCCTTTGTAGATTCGAAAGGCTTTCATAAGAATCGAGACGAAATTCTTCTAGTTCTCACAATCAAGCAATCTATGATCACCGACACTTTAGATCGAAATTTAGAAATCTAATAGCCTGTAAGGCTCGGTGTTCTAACTCAACCTGAGATGACAAGACTTACCAAAGACTAGCTTATAGGAGAACAACCTATTGGTGTTTTAAAAGTCGCTCAGACGCCCATAACGCATCATCTAATTTAATTGCCCGCTTTTACGATTTGAATCAACTGCTTTTTCCACGATTCTTTTGATTTCTATTTGACACCTCTACCTCACCACCGGTTTATGGATGATAGTATGCCTCTAGTTTATGTGTTACACCATATTTCTCAATTAACTTAGTAAATGGTCTATTACAAAAGTGCGAACCTCTATCGCTAATGATTGCCTCGAATGCCATATCTAGTGAATATGTTCTTTTAAGGAATCGTATGACAACCTTGGTATCATTAGTGGGAAGAGCTTCACTTTTCTACCCATTTTGAAACATAATCTACCATTACAAGAATAAATCTTTTTCCAAACGATATAGAAAAGGTCCCATGAAATCTATACCCCCAAACATCAAATAACTCACATTCTAAAATAGGTTGCATAGGCATTTCATGTTTTTTAGATACATTTCCATTTTTGACAAGATTCACAAGATTTAACGATTTATAAGCATCTTTATATAATGTAGGCCAATAAAACCACATTGTAAAACTTTAAAAGCAGCTTTTCCATCCTCCATGATGTCCTCCCGCCTCACGATCATGACAAAATGATAAAATACTTAAAGTTTCATTATCAGCACACATTTTCCGATTATCCCATCGTAACATTTACGGAAAAGGTCCGGTTCCTCCCAAGAATAAAATTTTAAGTCATAAAAGAATTTCTTTTCACAAGCAAGTCCAATGAGACGGAATATAATCACAAAGTTAAGTAATTAATGATATCTCCAAACCAAGGTGAGATTTCCTTGTAGGGAATCCTATTTTTTAATAATTGCATGGTTGAAGGAGTATCTATTCTAAATAGTTGTTCATCAGAAATGAATCTTTAATTTCATTCCCTATCTCTTCCTCGCCCCATTCTACTTAGTGATCTCACACACGCTTACGCTTTCACTTTTTTATCTTTAATTTCAATATCAAATTCTTGTAGTAGAGAATCCATCTAAGAAGACGTGGTTTCGCATCCTTCTTACTCAAGAAATACTTCAGAGTCGAATGGTCTCAGGTAGACTATTACCTTAGAACCGACAATATACGATCTAAACTTATCTAAGGCAAAAATCACAAACCAACAGCCTCCTTTTCAGAGTTGCATAATTTAGTTGAGTCATGCTTAATGTGTGGGATGCATAGTAAATAGCTTTGAGAATTCTATTGTACCTTTGACCTAAAAACACTCCTACAAATAAATCACTAGCATCACACATAATTTCAAAGGTAAATTCCACCTGGTGCTACCAAAATCGGTGCAAGAACTAACTTCGCTTTCAGTGGTCTTAAACGCTTCCATACATTTACTATCAAAGTTAAAAGATACTTTTTTCAAGCAAATGACTTAACGGCTTTGCTATCTTTGAAAAATCTGCAATAAATCTCCTATAAAATCCTCGCATGTCCAAGAAATCCTCTGTAGTCCTTAGATTAACTGGTATGTAATTTTTCAATCACCTCGACTTTAGCTTTATCAACTTCAATTCCTATTTCGTAGATTCTATGACCTAAAACAATTCCTTCCGATACCATTAAATGACATTTTTCCCGGGCTTTAGTAACTAAATTGGTATCCTCACAACGTTGTAAAACTCTTTCTAAGTGCGACAAACACTTACCAAAAGAATCTCCATAAACACTAAAGTCGCCCATAAAAATTTCTAAGAATTTCTCAACCATATCGTAAAATATAGACATCATACATCTTTGAAACGAGCAGAGCATTACATAAACCAAACGGCATTCTTTTATACGCGAAAGTTCCATAAGGACATGTGAAAGTAGTCTTTTCTCTATCTCCTCGCAATGAATGAAGATCTCAGAATAACCTCGAATAACCATCTAAGAAACAAGAATACTTATGACCACTTAAACGCTCCAACATTTGAACTATAAATGGAAGTGGATGATGATCTTTCTTAGTATGATCATTTAGTTTTCTAAAATCAATGCACATTCGATATCCTCGTAATTTCCTTGTTGGAATCCATTCATTCTTATCATTCTCTTTCACCGTGAAACCTCCTTTCTTTGGTACAACTTGAGTTGACTAACCCATTCACTATCCGATATAGAAAAGATTATTCCCATTTCTAATAGCTTAATGACCTCTTTCTTGACGATTAATCAGAATTGGTTGAGGCGGCGCTATGTTGAATACAAGGTTTAGCATCCTCTTCGTAATTATCTTATGAACACAAATCTCGTGGCTAATACCTCGAATATCGGCAACCGCCCATCCAAAAGCTTTCTTATGCTTTCTTAACATTCTTATTAATTGATCTTCTTGTCGCTCGCTTAAAGTAGATGATATAATAATCGGTAATAGATTATCGCTTCTAGAAAACATATTTCGATTTAAAGGTAACGGTTTCAATTCCGCATTCTTTGGCGGATCTTCTATTGATGATTTAAGAACCGGTCCTTCTAGTTCTAACTCCAAATACTTATGCCATGGTGGCTTAAAAGTAAAGCTTCCTTTATCTGTAGAGAAAGGATTATCTCTTTCATTTCAATGTCTTCCTCATCTTCTTTATAGATAGACAGAGTTAAGCATTCTTCTAACTCGCCTTCAAAAGTTGGTAAATCGATTATCATAGATGTAATGAATATCTTCTATAAAAGAACATGATTCTCGTGATGTATATGGATGGTTCATAGCTTTAAAAATATTGAAAGCAACTTCATCTTCATTGACTCTCAAAATTAACTCTCCTTTATGAACATCGACAAAGTTCTTCCCGTCAGAGCTGTAAATGGACGACCTAGAATAAGAGGCGCCAATATCCTTCTTCCATTTCCATAACTACAAAATCTACTGAAAATAGAATTTGTCTACTTTAACCAAGACATCCTTAATCATTCCTTTAGGGTACTTAATCGATCTATCCGCCATTTGCAGAGTCATTTCACTTTAGTAAGCTTTCCTATGCCTAGCTTTTTATAATCCTCATAAGACATGAGATTTATACTAGCTCCAAGATCACATAAGACTTTCTTAAAAAGAAATCCTCCAATTTCACATGGAATCGTAAAACTTCCAGATCTTTCACTTTAGGTGGTAACTTATGCCGCAGAATGCGTAACATTCTTCATTTAGGCATATATTCTCGTATTCTCTAATTTTTCTTATTTGATAGTATATCTTTCTAAACTTTCCATAGGCAGTATATATTAATCGAGCTTCAATAATGTGATATTAACATGAAGATGACGAAAGGTATCAAGGAAACGAGCATACTTTTATCGCTTTTGCCTTTTGATTTGATCTTTGTGAGGGTAGGTAAAGATTCTAAATCTATAACCTTTGGCTCCTTAGTCAATTTCTTTTCCTTTTCCTTAAACCTTGAGTATTACTTAGTCGCCATGTTTCGTGTTCTTGAATTTTTCCTTTAAATTGTTCCCCTAATCAATCTCTGCCTGCATTTTTCGATTCTTCCTGCTTTCATTTATTCTAACATGTTCCTTGAATAAATTCCTTAAATCTTTATCCATAGGGTCTTTCAAAATCCTTGGGATTTTTACCCAATTTTCACCTTCATTTTCGTGTTCCAAACTTATTCCTTTTCAAGAAATTATCTATAATTTCTTCTTCCTCGCTGAATTCATCTTTATCTTTAGTTTCATCATTCTTTCCATCTAAATCATTTTCTACTTCATTATTCCCAAAGTTTTCTACTCCATTGCTTCCACTAAGCTTCCTACTTCTCGTAACCACACAACATTTACCTCTCTTGGGTTTCTCTGTTGTTGCTTGGTAATCCTCCCGGGGTCTACTGTTGTTACGCTCACCTTCCCTACTCAAATGATCTTCCATATTCCTTAACGAGGCTTCTATTGTTCTCATTCTCGTATCATGTCCACTCATAGATGTTTTTATTGTACTCATATCTTTAAGGACTGTACTAATAGAAGTCATCATCGCTTTCCATATTCTTAGCTTGAGTAGATACTACACCCATCATATTTTCCATTAGTTTTTCCCATTTTTCAACTCCTTCGCAGTTGAGTTGAACTCGAAAGTTACCGTATACTTTGAGTGGTATGTTGAGGATAGGATCTTGGTAATGATTGTAAATTCTCGATTAGATGTACTTTCTGATAAACTTGGTTATTATTCCTATACGGGACCGATATGGCGGTTGTCCTGGCTTACTAGGTTTTCGCACCATCGATAAGTAGGATGATCTCTTCTAATAGCATTGAATGAGTTTGAGTATGCATTGTTCAAATTCCTATGTCACAAGAAAACTCACCTCCTCCTCGAATATCCTGCTGGTTCTTCACTCCTAATGCCACATTATCATGACTTGAGTATTCATTTGGTGTACTATTTTCCTCAATTTTGGTTCTTATTCTCGCTGTAAACCATCAAATTTCCTACTCAAATTCTCCAAGTGTGCTAGAACTTCCGTGATAGACGATACATTCTCCTCGCAAAAAAGCTACTTTTCTCGTGCTAGAACCGGTTTCCTACATTCTCGTTATTTTTGGAAATCTTTTCTATAGCATCGAAATCGCTTGAGCTTCACTCATCATTAATCTAACCACCACATGCATGATCTACATCCGCACGTGAGTCTTTTCTCAATTTACGACGTAAGAGTTGAATTTGCATATCTAAGGAATAACCATGATCGACACGCTCTTAACAATTTTTAAACCTTTCCCACGCATTCCCAAGAGTTTCCTCGATCCTTGTCTAAAGTTAGCAACCTCGACTTTTAATTCCAAATTTCGCCCAGAGAGTGAAATATTGTTTCGTAAATTCACTTTGAATCTCCTCCCAACTAGTAAGTGAATGATGTGGAAGAGACATAAACCAATCTCGGCTCGCCCTTTTAAAGAAAAAGGAAACATAGTCATTCTCGTTAATTCCTATGAGCACCTTGACTTTTGGTCAGATTGCACAGCTTCTTCAAAAGATAGAGATGATGATGTGGATCTTCATCATCCTCTCCTAGAATTGAGCTCTTAAGCAATTAATTAAACCAAAAGATGAGACTTAATTTCAAATTATTCGCCTCCTTCATTAGGTAAAAGTACGGGATTATTAGTCCGGTTTCTTCTACTGCTTGATCACATATAGTCTCGGGTTTGGTGGATTATTACGATTATTCTCGTTCCGATTTTGATTATTTCTATTATTATTATTATTAGGTTAATGGGTTTTGTCCATGCCCTGAGCATGTTCCACTTTTTGTTCAGTGTTTCATCACCGATTTCAAATGATTCTCGATTTCTCGCTTGAAGATGATTCTGGTCGATTTCCCGACTAGTATGACCGCTTACTCTCTACTTTAATCGCTTTTCGTAAGTGTTTATGTCAGCTTATAAGGAACGAGAGGGCCTTACCACTTCGGTCATCAACTAACTAAAATAGAAAATAACACTAAATTGATAGTAGTAAAATTGGTAATTTTCCTAAAAGGTAACAACCAACTAAAAATAAAATAGAAATGAGATAAGAAAAGTGTTGACTTATTCTCTAGAGTTTTAAGCTAATACAAGTAGTAACCATAGACACATAAAAGAAATTAGCGACGCTCCCGCAACGGCGCCAAAATTGTGTCGACGGACCTTTCTAGGCTATACAGATCCTAACCGGCAAAGCACCGGTCAAATCAGTAGTGCTAGTATGGTGAGTCGTGTCGAATCCTCGTGAACTTGGTAATTTATTTTACGTGTGGTTAAACACCAAAGAGTCATTATTAACTCGATCTAAATCGCAATTTTATCACACAAATCACTACTATTCTAGTTAACACAAAATAAATATGTAATTTAATAGTTATTCTAATATAATATATATAGATATATAAATATATATAGATGTGTACATAAATTGCAAAATATATATATAGATATAAATATATAGGTACCAAGATATTAATAGATAATTTTAGAGAATCACCAAAACTTATATAATTGGTTTATACGATCTTTTCGATTAATTGAAATGTGTTCGATCTCTCCTTTTATTTTAGGTCCAATTGAGTAAGTGAAACGGTGCACTCCTCGAGGTAAACAATTCCTCCTCACACGAGTGTATGAAATTGTCATATGTCCATTGTCATCACCCAAGATCCACAATCACATACGGTAAACTAATTAATCTAAACAGTCCCGAGTACAAATCTACCTTTAGATAAAAGGAGTCATTCCGCTCACAAACGGTCAATTTTATTTTAAAGGCTCCGTTGTCAAAGCCGACGATTCAACTTTCCGGTTTAAGTTTCAATTAAACTGATGATTTAACATTATTACGATCTCGAGTACAAATTATAATAAAATTCATTTCTCCCAAAACAAATTTACCCCCGGTTAGAAATCGATTCCGTTATCACGCTGTTCACACGCCAATTTTACCCCTCCGGTTTTTCTATCTTTTATTTCAAATCCTCGACTACGAGGCGCCAATTCATAATTAGATTATGAATTCCTCGTGATCTATTAAATATGTCAATACGAATACGATCAAAATAGAAAAAGATTCAATTAACTCAATTTTAGTCATTTTAACTTAACAACATTTCTTTAACGAAAAGATCGAAATAAAACTGATTATATAGTTTTGGCCAAGATTATATTTAGCCTAAAAACATTATAACAACAAAAATACAAAACAAACATAAATACTTAAGAAAAGTTACCCGAATACGGCAATTGATTCGTAAATCGATTTTCCGACATTACAACTTCTTTAGCAAAACCGACTTCCGAGATTTTCTCGAGCATTACAACGATATTACATTATTATTACGGCGTAAGGCCTTATTTACTACTACTACTAAAAAAAAAGAAAAGAAGAGATATATATATATATATATATCGTTATATATATAAATTTTGGTACATCCTCACGCTTTCAAAATGAGCTCCTTTATATAGAAAAACTTCCAAGGCCGGACTGTCCGTATTAGGCCGGATCGGTCCGACTAATGATGATCCCCACTAACTTGATCATTCCAAAGATGTGCGTAGGAGATATTATTTTTTTATATATAATTATTAAACTTCTAAAATTCATATCTCGAGTTCTGACCTCCAAAATTGCAAACGAAATGCCAAAATTAAGATCTCGAGAAACTCTACAACTTTCATGAAGGACTCTTCTCCAGATAACGCTTTTTTGATGACCTCGTGTTCCTCCGGCTTTTACGGATTTTTCTTAATCCAAGTCGATTAGCCACTTGATCACCGCTTAAGTTCTAGACCTCCAATCTTCATAATTTAAATTGCATTGGAACACTCTCGAAAAATCTACAACTTTTGTGAAGAACACTTTTTCTGAAAATATCATTTTGATGAGCCATTCGCTTGTCGAAGATATTTCTCTATTATTACTTATCCAGATTGATTGGCTACTTTCCTTGCTATTCAGCTATTCAATTGACCATTTAAAATCATTCGGCACTTTCTAAATCATTCCGGGTAGATATGATTAAAACTTCAAAATGTCGATTCTCGGGTCTTGGTTTATTTTTAACTAAATACTCAAATAAAACATCACATAATACCCACGAAAAACATCGATTTTTTAATCATATAAAAATAATACATCGATTTACTAAAATCGGTACAAAAAATTACAACTTTTTATTATTATTATTATAAATAAACACTCTAAATTATAAAGACTAACACTTTATACCATAATTTCATATATTTTATATAAAATATCGAATTCGCTGATAAAAAATTTCATAATAATAAAATGGCTATATTTTTAATCATATAAAAATAACATCCGATTTGTTCTTTTTATTTTTAAGTTGTTAATCACGTATAAGGAAGATACTGATATTTGATTAATTCAGTGTAAATATGGTGCTTCGTTTTAATTAATATATCCGAACTTATTACCAAAATCGCTATGTTGCAAGTGTCATGAGGTAAGATCGAATATACTACTACTTATCTAATTTTTCCAATCTCAAGATATACCAAAATTTAGCTTTTACGTCACCATCTCTTTTTATAAGACGCATAAACTTATGTGTATTTCAAGGAAATGTAGACCAAAATAGCTAAAGCTCGGTTATTTAATCACAATTGACAATTTTCGAGTGAGGTCTTGATCACTCTAATCAAGGCCGAGGTAGGTTATTTGGCTATAGTTATATTTTTGTGGTGCCAAAATCAATAAACTTAATCCAATTCCAAATTCATAATTGTATTGAAAATGATTCTAAAAATTTTACTTATAAATATCAATCATACTTATATAATTTTATAAAACAATATCTAATATTAATTACTCCATTATATAAACTTAAAATCTTCTTAAAATCTAAATTAGACATATAATATAATTATATTTATTTTATATATATATATATTTTTTTTTTTTTTCAAAATTTTAATGAATTTTCTAACCTAACTCTACTCCCCACTTACTTAAGTGGCATCGTCCCGATGTTCAATAAGTAGTAAAGAAGTAGGTTCGAAAATGAAATTAAAATTATCTATCAACGTTATTTTTCCGATTTTATTTTAGCGTATACTAATTATATCATTAAATAAAAACAAACAACTAAAAAAACTAAGACATATATATTAAACAAGATACATTATTACAAACTTAACTAAAGAACTTCAAACTTAACTTAATTTAACTTATTAAAACTTAAATATTACTAACAAACCACTAACAACTCTCTAGATGGTAGACGAACAACCCGGTGTATCAACCGGTAGCAATCCAAACCGACTATCTCTAGACGGAAAAATTTCATCCGTCTCCAGCTCTTCTACTCCATTCAGAAGAATACACAAACGTGATATCAACCAAGAATTAGGCATAGGCTTTCCTACTACTACCTCCAGGCTATTGCAAACTCCAACACATTCCCTTGAATCAATATACCCCAATCAACAAATACACCGAATGCCAAAGCAAAAAGTAGAAGCATTTCATTCTCACTAAACTTCCAAAATCCCGTGGGATAAACTCGAGAATTTATAAAATGCTTCCACGCTTTTAGATGTGGAAGTAAAGCTCGTGTTGACATGTCGTGATTTGTATCAAAAAGCGGGAACAGACATTGGAATGACTCGTGTACTTTATTCAAATGATTAGAGGGATTTTGTAGTCCCCATTGCATTTCAAAATGTGGCATAAAACCGTGGAATTTCAAAATTTGGTTGATAATAGATGAAGAGAAGTGGAACAACCACTCTCTTACTAGAACAATCAGTGTGATATCGATCATAGATGTCGCCATAAGCGCAGAATAAAATTCTCGCACTATCGAGACATTTACCCGCCCTCTCGTGTACTCGACAAATTTTTTCCAACCAAAACTTCTAATGATAGTTTTTCCCATTGATCAATTTTATCTAAATTTAAACCTTTCTCCAATAGATTGAGAATTAGCAAAACGATTGTGTAAATTTATACTCTCATTGGAAGCTTGAGATTCCGGATGATCCGTGTATTAGGCTCGTAAGAATTTACAGACGGTGAGGAGTGGTTCGACATTTTTAAAACTTGCTAAAAAATAAAAGAGTAAAGTCAAGGTAGAAAGACAAAGAAATGAATTTGTATTGTTTACTCTCCTTCCCCTGGCTTCTTTAAATAGATAGTAAAAATATACGTGACGTGGATGCATTAGACAGCACTCAAAAATGACTCACCTTCTTTTTTCTTTCACGGCCCGGTCCGTATAATGCCGGCTCGGTCCGGTGAAAAATCAATTAATCAGGGACAGAGGTAAAAGTCAAATTGTATTTTGGTTTTTTACTTCACAAATGGAACAAGGCTTTCACATGCCTTAAGATAAATTATGAATTAATTCATCCAACTTGATACGGACGGATAAAACGACACATTTTATTTTTTTTTTTTTTTTTTTTTTTTTTTTTTTTTTTTAATGACTCATTAATGATACAAAATTATTTTTGTGATTTTTATAGTTTATAAAAACTAAACCGATTTAAAATACAAACCAAATTGTTATAAACGACTGATAAAATCAAACTAAACGAAAATTGAAAACAAACCAATAGTTAAATGACAAAAGTCGAATGCAATGAAATGTGTAGTAAACATGTTTAATCAATCATTAAAATTCAATCTTCATCATAATCTTCCTCCGGATCAACTTGAAAACTCGAACTCGAAACGATCGAGAAGTCGATGGATGAGTCAAGTCGTGGTCCTGGATCAACTATCAAGACCCATCGAACTCATGCCGACGTGACATGTGCAAACTCAAATCCTCCCCAACTCGACATCGGGGTCTCTCAACACTGTTAAAATACACCGCCTCACTAGATTGGCTTCCAAAAGGATATGACGATGGATGAAAGCTCGATCGTGGTGGAATAGGTGTTTCCCAATGTGGTAAGGTATATGGATCGGATCGACAAGGTGGATAGGCAGATCATCAAAAAGTAGGATTACGGGCAACCGCCGCTCTTCTTAAACCTCTACGAATATCATCACACCACCGCTTAGTACTTCAAATGAATAAAGCCACATTGGCTTGACCACGCGCAACATCCGCTACTAAAGATTGAAACATGTCATAAGTGATAGTGTTGGAGAAAGGAGTTTGTTGAGGCCGACTAGAAAAAGATGGAAAAGAAGAAGATGTAAAACCGGTGAGCCGGGCCGAGTTTGACGCCTTCTAAGCAAAGAGCTAATACTACCATCCGGAAGACTAGTCAAACTAGGTCCAATCGATTTCCATCGGCCGTAGATAACTTGTCATTAGGCAGAATGGTACTCCCAACCTACGACATAAATCGAGATAAAACAAGGGAAGTAAAGATGACTCCTGTCCAGCGATGACAATACTCTCAAAAATCCTCTTAAACATGACCTTTCCAACATCCACTCTAACATCATTTACCATAGCCCAAGCGATACATACATCTTCCTTTCCAAAAGCAAAGTGTTTACGAGAAGGATAGAGATTATGGCTAATAAATCTTTTAATTGCCCTTAAACCTCTAAAACAGCTTCCTCGTAATTAAACCGATTTTCAACCCACACCGCGGTCGGGTCAAAAATAGTCTGGCTCTCGTAAGGCGATCGCTTCAAAACTAGCAGATCATCTAAATTATAGACTACCCCAGTAATCCTCCTCATCAGAAAAACCTCAACTCCTAAAATTGCATTAATGACGGCAGGTTAAAAGGAATATTTCGCTCGTAAAGGTACAGCTTCCGATCGAGTAAGTCGTTCTTCCGACAAAGTAGATAAAACCGAATAAAACTCACCTACTATAGTCGTGTTAATCTCCTTCCTTCCGGTCGCTAAATCTAACCACCGACGCCTTCTAAAGATATTCTTGACTTCATCACCTAAGTCATCCAAGTCTAATCCTTTTTCAACCGTAACATCACACTTACTATAAATTTTTGTATAAGCTTTCTTAGCCTCGTGTGATGCGGTTCTTTCAAAACTTACAAATTTCCCTCCTCGTGTGATAAAATTATCGTGCCTACGACAGAGTTGAAATTGGAATTTTGATTTTCTTTAGAGACTCTAGTACTGACTCAACCATTCTACGATATTGGTAATGCCAATCAACAAAAAAACAACAACAAAAACAAAGAAAATTAATAATGTCACAACACACTCAAAAATCAAAACAATGAAATTAATCTAAAAATTATGAAAATACTGAAATTAACAACTAAATAAACTAGATTATACCTTATAGTGTAAAAACGTTGAAAAGTAGGCCGGAAAAGTGTTAAAGTCGCGAATGAATGGAGCTTGTTCTTGACCCTTTTGAAATTTTCCACTTTGTGTTGAAGAGAGGAGATGATAATGAGAAGAAATCAAGTAGTGGTGTAGTGTGAGATGAATTTTTGTGGAAGAAAAGTAAAAAAATTGTAAGGTGGGGTTTAAAAGTGTGGGTGCGGCTGTTAGAAAAATTAGGGAATAAGAAGAAGAAAAAAGAAGGGTCCCCGTCTTTTTTATGTTTTTAACCCGGACCGTCCGGATAAGGCCGGATCGGTCCGTGAACAAATTTTTCTGCTTTTTCGATTTTTTTATGATTTTTGAATAAAACTTATACAAATTCTAATAAAACTTAATTAAAGTCTTAAAAATAAGTTTATTAAAATAAAATTTGAAGGAACTTTTATAACAATTTATAAAAATTTAATAAAATCCTTATAACACTTTAATAAAAGCTTATAAAAATTTAATAAATTTATATCAATTTATAAAACGCTTAAATTAAAACAACTTTTATAAAACTTTTATAAAACTCCTCAAATTTTCATAAAGATCCAATTTTATAAAATTCTCGTAAAGTTATGCTAAATTTTATAAAATAAAATAAAATAAAAGACTCAAACTTAAGGGGTTCCTCGATTCTTCAATTTCTAAATCTTCCAAAGTTCTCGATATAACGCTTCGATCAACCTAACTCCTAAAAACGAGGCATTTGAATTATCTCTCGAATTCCATCGATTTTCGGATAACCACCTAATCGCTCCTTCCTAACAATATTCAAACACTCATCCTGGATTTGGTTGTGTTTTTCCCACAAATCCAACATGTTCACTTTTTCCACAGATTCTCATCTCATTAGAAACTTTGCCCTTCTTTTATCGCACTTCTTGATGTTCCATTACATACTTCTCTTAATCTAATCTCTCTCAACAATTTCTTGTTTTGTTCAAAAACTAAAGCTTCTATAGAAAACGCGACATCTTTATCAAGGCCTAATTTCAAAAGTAAAATAAAAACTCCTATTCTATCTAAAAGACATCCAGCTTCTTTTACGCCTATCCGTAAAAGACGAAAAGAGTTTAAACATAATTAAATTTACGTAAAAGTAGAGTAAAGATAGATAGCACCTGGGTATTTGGCCGATTCCGCTCGCTTTTTCGCTTTTTTCATTTTTCCTCTGCTTTTTCAATTTGTCGGGGATCAATCAAGAGCATTATTTCTTCTTTCAGGGTGTGATTCCTTCTCCTCCACAAATAACTTTACTCGTGTCCATTGGCTATAAAAGTTGTATTTCCATCGCTTAGTCCAATGTACTCCAGCTTTGTAAACCCGTGTTACTTTAAATGGACTCGCCCATCTTGATTTAAGCTTACCTGAAACAACTTTAAACGTGAATTGTACAAAAGCACTCGATCACCTACATGGAACTCACGCTAAAGATTCTCTTATCATGGAAAGACTTCGTATGCCTCCTTGTAGATTCGAAAGCTTTCATAAGAATCGAGACGAAATTCTTCTAGTTCTCACAATTGAAGCAATCTATGATCACCGATGTGACCTTAGGATCGAAATTTAGAAATCTAATAGCCTGTAAGGCTCGGTGTTCTAACTCAACCGAGATGACATGACTTACCAAAGACTAGCTTATAGGAGAACAACCTATTGGTGTTTTAAAAGTCGCTCAGACGCCCATAACGCATCATCTAATTTAATTGCCCAGCTTTTACGATTTGAATCAACTGCTTTTTCCACGATTCTTTTGATTTCTCTATTTGACACCTCTACCCGACCAACGGTTTATGGATGATAGTATGCCTTAGTTTATGTGTTACACCATATTTCTCAATTAACTTAGTAAATGGTCTATTACAAAAGTGTGAACCTCTATCGCTAATGATTGCCTCGAATGCCATATCTAGTGAATATGTTCTTTTAAGGAATCGTATGACAACCTTGGTATCATTAGTGGGAAGAGCTTCACTTTCTACCCATTTTGAAACATAATCTACCATTACAAGAATAAATCTTTTTCCAAACGATATAGAAAAGGTCCCATGAAATCTATACCCCAAACATCAAATAACTCACATTCTAAAATAGGTTGCATAGGCATTTCATGTTTTCTAGATACATTTCCCCATTTTTGACAAGATTCACAAGATTTAACATATTTATAAGCATCTTTATATAATGTAGGCCAATAAAACCACATTGTAAAACTTTAAAAGCGCTTTTCCATCCTCCATGATGACCTCCTCGCCTCACGATCATGACAAAATGATAAAATACTTAAAATTTCATTATCGTGCACACATTTTCCGATTATCCCATCCGAACATTTACGGAAAAGGTCCGGTTCCTCCCAAGAATAAAATTTTAAATCATAAAAGAATTTCTTTTTCACGCCAAGTCCAATGAGACGGAATATAATCACAGGTTAAGTAATTAATGATATCTCCAAACCAAGGTGAGATTTCCTTAGAGGGAATTCTATTTTTTAATAATTGCATGGTTGAAGGAGTATCTATTCTAAATAGTTGTTCATCAGGAAATGAATCTTTAATTTCATTCCCTATCTCTTCCTCGCCTCCATTCTACTTAGGTGATCCGCTACTACGCTTTCACTTCCTTTTTTATCTTTAATTTCAATATCAAATTCTTGTAGTAGAGAATCCATCTAAGAAGACGTGGTTTCGCATCCTTCTTACTCAAGAAATACTTCAGAGTCGAATGGTCTGTAGACTATTACCTTAGAACCGACAATATACGATCTAAACTTATCTAAGGCAAAAATCACACCCAACAGCCTTTTCAGAGTTGCATAATTTAGTTGAGTCAAGGTTTAATGTGTGGGATGCATAGTAAATAGCTTTGAGAATTCTATTGTACCTTTGACCTAAAACAGCTCCTACAAATAAATCACTAGCATCACACATAATTTCAAAGGTAAATTCCACCTGTGCTACCAAACTGTGCAAGAATCAACTTCGCTTTCGTGGTCTTAAATGCTTCCATACATTTACTATCAAAGTTAAAAGATACTTCTTTTCAAGCAAATGACTTAAAGGCTTTGCTATCTTTGAAAAATCTGCAATAAATCTCCTATAAAATCCTGCATGTCCAAGAAATCCTCTTAGAGTCCTTAGATTAACTGGTGGCGTAATTTTTCAATCACCTCGACTTTAGCTTTATCAACTTCAATTCCTATTTCGTAGATTCTATGACCTAAAACAATTCCTTCCGATACCATTAAATGACATTTTTCCCAGCTTTAGAACTAAATTGGTATCCTCACAACGTTGTAAAACTCTTTCTAAGTGCGACAAACACTTACCAAAAGAATCTCCATAAACACTAAAGTCGCCCATAAAAATTTCTAAGAATTTCTCAACCATATCGTAAAATATAGACATCATACATCTTTGAAACGTGCAGGTGAGCATTACATAAACCAAACGGCATTCTTTTATACGCAAAAGTTCCATAAGGACATGTGAAAGTAGTCTTTTCTCTATCTCCTCACCGCAATGAAGATCTCAGAATAACCCGAATAACCATCTAAGAAACAAGATATACTTATGACCACTTAAACGCTCCAACATTTGAACTATGAATGGAAGTGGATGATGATCTTTCTTAGTATGATCATTTAGTTTTCTAAAATCAATGCACATTCGATATCCTCGTAATTTCCTTGTTGGAATCCATTCATTCTTATCATTCTCTTTCACCGTGAAACCTCCTTTCTTTGGTACAACTTGAGTTGGACTCACCCATTCACTATCTCGATATAGGAAAGATTATCCCCATTTCTAATAGCTTAATGACCTCTTTCTTGACGATTAATCAGAATTTCGGGTTGAGGCGGCGTTGCGTTGAATACAAGGTTTAGCATCCTCTTCGTAATTATCTTATGAACACAAATCTCGTGGCTAATACCTCGAATATCGGCAATCGCCCATCCAAAAGCTTTCTTATGCTTTCTTAACATTCTTATTAATTGATCTTCTTGCCGCTTTCGCTTAAAGTAGATGATATAATAATCGGTAATAGATTATCGCTTTCTAGAAAACATATTTCGATTTAAAGGTAACGGTTTCAATTCCATTCTTTGGCGGATCTTCTATTGATGATTTAAGAACGGTCCTTCTAGTTCTAACTCCAAATACTTATGCCATGGTGGCTTAAAAGTAAAGCTTCCTTTATCTAGAGAAAGGATTATCTCTTTCATTTCAATGTCTTCCTCATCTTCTTTATAGATAGACAGAGTTAAGCATTCTTCTAACTCGCCTTCAAAAGTTGGTAATCGATTATCATAGACAGTAATGAATATCTTCTATAAAAGAACATGATTCTCGTGATGTATATGGATGGTTCATAGCTTTAAAAATATTGAAAGCAACTTCATCTTCATTGACTCTCAAAATTAACTCTCCTTTATGAACATCGATTAAAGTTCTTCCCTGTAGCTAGAAATGGACGACCTAGAATAAGAGGCGCCAATATCCTTCTTCCATTTCCATAACTACAAAATCTACTGGAAAATAGAATTTGTCTACTTTAACCAAGACATCCTTAATCATTCCTTTAGTGGTACTTAATCGATCTATCCGCCATTTGCAGAGTCATTTCATCTTAGTAAGCTTTCCTATGCCTAGCTTTTTATAATCCTCATAAGACATGAGATTTATACTAGCTCCAAGATCACATAAGACTTTCTTAAAAAGAAATCCTCCAATTTCACATGGAATCGTAAAACTTCCGTGATCTTTCAGCTTAGGTGGTAACTTATGTCTTTGCACTGCGTAACATTCTTCATTTAGGCATATATTCTCATATTCCTCTAATTTTTCTTATTTGATAGTATCTCTTTCTTAAACTTTCCATAGGCGTATATTAATCGAGCTTCAATAATGTGGATATTAACATGAAGATGACGAAAGGTATCAAGGAAACGAGCATACTTCTTATCGCTTTTGCCTTTTGATTTGATCTTTAGGAGGGTAGGTAAAGATTCTAAATCTATAACCTTTGGCTCTTAGTCAATTTCTCTTTTCCTTTTTCCTTAAACCTTTGAGTATTACTTAGTCGCCATGTTTCGTGTTCTTGAATTTTTCCTTTAAATTGTTCCCTAATCAATCTCTCTTCAGATTTTTCGATTCTTCCTGCTTTCTCATTTATTCTAACATGTTCCTTGAATAAATTCCTTAAATCTTTATCCATAGGGTCTTTCAAAATCCTTGGGATTTTTACCCAATTTTCACCTTCATTTTCGTGTTCCAAACTTCTATTCCTTTTCAAGAAATTATCTATAATTTCTTCTTCCTCGCGTGAATTCATCTTTATCTTTAGTTTCATCATTCTTTCCATCTAAATCATTTTCTACTTCATTATTCCCAACGTTTTCTACTCCATTGCTTCCACTAAGCTTCCTACTTCTCGTAACCACAACATTTACCTCTCTTGGGTTTCGCTGTTGTTGCTTGGTAATCCTCCCGGGGGTCTACTTGTTGTTACGCTCACCTTCCCTACTCAAATGATCTTCCATATTCCTCAATGAGGCTTCTATTGTTCTCATTCTCGGTATCATGTCCACTCATAGATGTTTTTATTGTACTCATATCTTTAGTGGATCTGTACTCAATAGAAGTCATCATTGTTTCCATATTCTTAGCTTGAGTAGATACTACACCCATCATATTTTCCATTAGTTTTTCCCATTTTTCAACTCCTTCTCGCAGTTGAGTTGAACTCGAAAGTTACCGTATACTTTGAGTGGTATGTTGAGGATAGGATCTTGGTAATGATTGTAAATTCTGATTAGATGTACTTTCTTGATAAACTTGGTTATTATTCCTATATGGGACTGGATATGGCGGTTGTCCTGGCTTACTAGGGGTTTCAGACCATCGATAAGTAGGATGATCTCTTCTAATAGCATTGAATGAGTTTGAGTATGCATTGTTCAAATTCCTATGCTGCTGAAGAAAACTCACCTCCTCTCTTGAATATCCTGTTGGTTCTTCACTCCCTAACGCCACATTATCATGACTTGAGTATTCATTTGGTGTACTATTTTCCGAATTTTGGTTCTTATTCGTTGTAAACCATCAAATTTCCCTCTTCAATTTCTCCAAGTGTGCTAGAACTTCCGTATTAGACGTACATTCTCCTGCAAAAGCTACTTTTCCGTGCTAGAACCGGTTTCCACATTCTGTTATTTTTGGAAATCTTTTCTATAGCATCGTAAATCGCTTGAGCTTCACTCATCATTAATCGAACCACCACATGCATGATCTACATCCGCACGTGAGTCTTTTCTCAATTTACTGACGTAAGAGTTGAATTTGCATATCTAAGGAATAACCATGATCGGGACACGCTCTTAACAATTTTTAAACCTTTCCCACGCATTCCCAAGAGTTTCCTCGGATCCTTGTCTAAAGTTAGCAACCTCGACTTTTAATTCCAAATTTCGTCCAGGAGTGAAATATTGTTTCGTAAATTCAGTTTGAATCTCCTCCCAACTAGTAAGTGAATGATGTGGAAGAGACATAAACCAATCTCGGCTCGCCCTTTTAAAGAAAAAGAAACATAGTCATTCTCGTTAATTCCTTATGAGCACCTTGACTTTTGGTCAGATTGCACAGCTTCTTCAAAAGATAGAGATGATGATGTGGATCTTCATCATCCTCTCCTAGAATTGGGCTCTTGCGCCAATTAAACCAAAAAGATGAGACTTAATTTCAAATTATTCGCTCCTTCATTAGGTAAAAGTATGGGATTATTAGTCCGGTTTCTTCTACTGCTTGATCACATATAGGTCTCGGGTTTGGTGGATTATTACGATTATTCTCGTTCCGATTTTGATTATTTCTATTATTATTATTATTAGGGTTAACGGGGTTTGTCCATGCCCTGAGCATGTTCCACTTCTTGTTCAGTGTTTCATCACCGATTTCAACCATTCTCGTATTTCTTTGAAGATGATTCTTGGTCGATTTCCACGACTAGTATGACCGCGTTACTCTCTCTACTTAACGCCTTTTCGTAAGTGTTTATGTCAGCTTATAAGAACGAGAGGGCCTTACCACTTCGGGTCATCAACTAACGAAAATAGAAAATAACACGAAATTGATAGTAGTAAAATTGGTAATTTACCTATAAGGTAACAACCAACTAAAAATAAAATAGAAATGAGATAAGAAAAGTGTTGACTTATTCTCGAGAATTTTAAGCTAATACAAGTAGTAACCATAGACACATAAAAGAAATTAGCGACGTTCCCGGCAACGGCGCCAAAATTGTGCCGACGGACCTTTTCTAGGCTATACAGATCCTAACCGGCAAAGCAGTGCACCGGTCAAATCAGTAGTGCTAGTATGATGAGTCGTGTCGAATCCTCGTGAACTTGGTAATTTATTTTACGTGTGGTTAAACACCAAAGAGTCATTATTAACTCGATCTAAATCGCAATTTTATTACAGATCACTACTATTCTAGTTAACTCAAAATAAATACGTAATTTAATAGTTATTCTAATATAATATATATAGATATATAAATATATATAGATGTACATAAATTGCAAAATATATATATAGATATAAATATATAGGTACCAAGATATTAATAGATAATTTTAGAGAACTGGCCAAAACTTATATAATTGGTTTATACGATCTTTTCGATTAATTGAAATGTGTTCGATCTCTCCTTTTATTTTAGGTCCAATTGAGTAAGTGAAACGGTGCACTCCTGAGGTAAACAATTCCTCCTCACACGAGTGTGTGAAATTGTCATATGTCCATTGTCATCACTCCAAGATCCACAACTGTTACGGTAAACTAATTAATCTAAACAGTCCCGAGTACAAATCTACCTTTAGATAAAAGGAGTCATTCCGTTCACAAACGGTCAATTTTATTTTAAAGGCTCCGGTTGTCAAAGCCGGACGATTCAACTTTCCGGTTTAAGTTTCAATTAAACTGATGATTTAACATTATTACGATCTCGAGTACAAATTATAATAAAATTCATTTCTCCCAAAACAAATTTACCCCCCTGGTTAGAAAATCGGATTCCGTTATCACGTTGTTCACACGGCCAATTTTACCCTCCGGTTTTTCTATCTTTTATTTCATATCCTCGACTACGAGGCGCCAATTCATAATTAGATTATGAATTCCTCGATCTATTAAATATGTCAATACGAATACGATCAAAATAGAAAAAGATTCAATTAACTCAATTTTAGTCATTTTAACTTAACAACATTTCTTTAACGAAAAGATCGAAATAAAACCGATTACATAGTTTTGGCCAGATATTATATTTAGCCTAAAAACATTATAACAACGAAAAATACAAAAACAAACATAAATACTTAAGAAAAGTTACCCGAATACGGCAAATGATTCGTAAATCGTATCTTCCGGACATTACAACTTCTTTAGCAAAACCGACTTCCGAGATTTTCTCGAGCATTACAACGATACTAAAACTACATTATTATGGCGTAAGGCCTTATTTACTACTACTACTAAAAAAGAAAAGAAGAAGAAGATATATATATATATAGATCATATATATATATTTGGTACATCCTCAACGCTCGCGCAAATGAGCTCCTTATATAGAAAAAACTTCCAAGGCCGGACTGTCCGGTATTAGCCGGATCGGTCCGGACTAATGATGATCCCCACTAACTTGATCATTCCAAAGCATATGCGTAGGAGATATTATTTTTATATATAATTATTAAACTTCTAAAATTCATATCTCGAGTTCGGACTTCCAAAAATTGCAAACGAAATGCCAAAATTAAGATCTCGAGAAACTCTACAACTTTCATGAAGGACTCTTCTCCGATAACGTTTTTTGATGACCTCGTGTTCCTCCGAAGCTTTTACGGGATTTTTCTTAATCCAAGTCGATTAGCCACTTGATCAATGTTTAAGTTCTAGACCTCCAATCTTCATAATTTAAATTGCATTGGAACACTCTCGGAAAAATCTACAACTTTCGTGAAGAACACTTTTCTCGAAAATATCATTTTGATGAGCCATTCGTTTGTCGAAGACATTTCTCTATTATTACTTATCCGATTGATTGGCTACTTGTCCACTTAAGCTATTCAATTGACCATTTAAACTTGTGGCACTTTCTAAATCATTCCGTAGATATGATTAAACTTCAATATGTCGATTCTCGGGTCTTGGTTTATAAATCGCAATAAAACATCACAAATACCCACGTAAATCTGACACGACACTCCGATTTACTAAAATCGGTACAAAATTACAACTTTTTATTATTATTATTACTAAATACTCTAAATTATAAAGACTAACTCTTTATACCATAATTTCATATATTTTATATAGAATTCGTTGATAAAACATAATAATATAACGTATTTTTAATCATATAAAAATAATACATCACACATCCAGGCAATGTCGAAAGCGACAATGTTTTCCAATACGGAAGATCCCAAAAATGCTTCTTTTCCACCAACCATTCTTGGAGTTTTTAAGCCGCTTTCAAGTCTGAATCGAGCCATCAATGATGCTTGGTAGGTGTTGTACAAATTCCCATACCTCCTCACCACTCAATCTACGGGTGGAGTCGCGTGTTCATACTGCTTGGACTTCAAAAACCTTTATCGGTCACGAAAAATATGGTCTTCGTGGAGAAATCGCCGATGACAATCAAACCAAGTGCATTTACCACTATGTTTGAGCCGAACGACTTGTTTCCATCACCACAATAGGGACAAGCTTTCACACCACCGTAGTCCACCCGGATAACATGCCATACGTAGGAAAATCATTGATAGTCCACATTAGTGCAAATTTCATATGAAAATTCTGCTTGTGGATACATCGTAAGTAAACAACCTGCTTTCCCACAATTGCTTCAACTCCTTAATCAATGGTTGCAAATAAACATCGAGGTTTCCTTCGGATTTTTCGCCCCGGTACAAGCAATCGATAAGAATATAAATCTGTCTTTTATGCACAACCAGGCGGAAGATTGTATGGTGTAACCATGGTCGCCGGCAAAGAAGTAGTTCTTCCCAAAATTACCAAAAGGTGCAAAACCGTCTGCAAAAGTCCTAACCGCACATTTCTAGGCTCCTTAGCAAACTCGAGGTGCATTTGGTCAAAATGCTTCCAAGCTTCAGCGTCACTTGGGTGGGCCATTATACCGCTTGTCCTGGGGTTTTCCGCGTGCCACCTCATTTCCTTGCCTATATGTTTCGTGGCGTACAACCTTTGCAGTCTAGGTCCAATCGGGAAATAAGTCATCACTTTGTTAGGCACACGCTGACCTCTTGCGTTCGTTTCGGTTTATATCGATCAAGGTCACACTTCCGACACTTGTCAGATTCGCGTCCTCCTCCCAAAATAACATACACCCCGCGGGACACACGTGTATTTTCTCATGGGGTAGCTCTAATGCCTTTAACAACTGTGGAAATATTACTCGTGAGACTCGATCTGCGAGGCTTCAACAGGTGCTCAAAGCAGATTGCTGAGCCTTAGGATTTCGTGCATAATATTGTGTACACCTTATTTAATTGTAAAATTAATTGTAAAAGACATATTAATTGTGGGTCATATAAACAATTAATATGTCAAACTCTAGTTTACTTTATGTCATAGACATAACTTTTACTTTTACTTTTGCATGCTTGCATGCCACATCTACATACTCAAGTGGCCGCCCAAGCTAGCTAGCTAGTCTCTCTATCTCAATTGTATCTATTTATACATCCTTTTACTCAATGAATAAACTAAGTTGAAGTTTACTCTTGTGTTTATCACATTCTCAAACTCTCTTCATGGTATCGGAGCCTACTGAGTTCTAATTTTCCGCTGCAAAACTCAGTATCTTTTTTTTATCAAGAATGTCTTCATCTGAAGCATCCTACTCATTAAGTAAATCTCAACAGACTGAGGTTACTGACTCCACTCCATATACAAATCACAGACTTGATTACAACAATAATCTTGGGTTGTCAAGATCTATGAAAAAGTATAACTCAGGACAAAGCAAGATGGAAGACTTGTCTGAGTCCAAACACTCTCAGCAGACTGGAATCACTGGTGATATTATGGATTCTCAGTTAGCTCTCTTCAAAGAGTTTCTCAAATGGCAGAAGACTGATAACTCTCTCACAGGCATTGCCACTCATACCAAGACAGGTATATCTTATTCCCAACTCAAGAATGGCACTGGATAGTTGATTCTCGGGCCTCATCTCATATGACAGAAATAAAACTCATTTATATAACCTCAAACCCCACAATGAGACTCATAAAATTAAAATCTGGCGATGGATCTTTTCATATGCTCAAGGTTTTGGAATTGTTAAACTTATCGATAAAATCTATCTCGAATGATGTCCTGCTTTGTTCCAAAGCTTGATCAATCTCATATCGATCAAGTAAACTCACTAAGGACCTAAATTGGGCAAATCACTTTTAAAGACAATCGGTGTATTTTCCAAGATACTTATTCACAAGAAGTAATGGAAAGAGCCAAAACTTGCTCAGGATCGCTTATTGTTCACCTCTTTGAAGAAGACAAAACTCAAGACTGACCGCCTCAAGAGCCTGCTCTCAAATCAGACAATATTATGTTATGGCATTATAGATTAGGACATCCTAGTTTTGGTTATTTAAAGACTTTAACTCTGAATTATTTAAAGGATGCAACCTTAATGATCTTCAATGTGATATATGTCGGTTTGCCAAACTCACCAAATCATGTATGCTAAATTACCTCACTTACCCTCCTCACCTTTCACCCTAATTCACAAGTGATGTATGGGGACCTCAAGAGTAAAAAGCATAACAGAAAGAGGTGGTTTGTTACCTTCATAGATGACCACACCGAACCACTTGGTTATTTTTAATGAAGGATAAGTCTCAAGTTGGACCCATCTTTCAAGAATTTTACAACATGGTCTCCACTCAATTTGACACTAAGATCAAAATCTTGAAGACTCGACAATGCTCTTGAATATTATGAGTCTCATCTCAAGTAATTTCTTGATGGATAAAGGATTGTCCATATCAAGAGTTGTGTTGAAACCCCTCAAAGAAAATGGGGTTCTTTGAGAGAAAAGAACAGCATCCGCTTGAAATGGCTAGTCTATTATGTTTACCACAAATGTTCCAAAATATATGTGGGGTGAAGCTATATTGACTTCCACATACTTAATCAACAGACTTCCCAAGAGTGTTAGGTTTCAAAACTCCACTCCAAACTCTACTCGACCACACACTCCTGCCATCATCTTGTTTCCCGATTTGCCTCCAAAGATCTTGGTTGTCTTGTGTTTGTGTATATCCATGCTCAACACGTAAGTAAACTTGATCCTAAAGCTCATAAGTGCATTTTCCTTGATACGCACAGGGCAGAAAGGTTACAAGTGTTACTCTCTTCTTGAAAAGAAATTTTACAATTCTATGGATGTGAAATTTTTTGAAAGGACTCCATATTACAAAGAAACCTCATCGAGAGCGACCACCGATGGAAACTCGATTGAGATTGAACTAAGTCCGTTCCTTCAAAGAAACTATTTACCTCAAAGAGAGTCCTAACTCTCAAGAGATCACGACCCGAGCCTCATCGACCATCGCACTTTACTCCCAAAGGACTCATAACCTTCAAAGATGGTGACCCTCGGCGAGCTGGCGACACACGAGATCGCCGACCCGTAACCTCAAAGAACTCTTGAACCAGAGTCCGCCGGACCTCGCCATCGACTCTCGCAGCCTCACTCAAGTGGATGACGACCTATTGCTCTAAGGAAAGGGGAAGAGATCATGCACCGATCATTCTATTCATACTTATTTATCTTATGATCGCTTGTCTCCTATCTTTGCCATGTTTACACAGACTGGACTCCCACTCTATCCCTAGAAATATTCGGAGGCCCTTCAAAATGATAAGTGGAAGGTCTTTGTTAAAACAGAGATGATCGCCTCCCGGATAATCATACTTGGGATCTCACAACTCTTCCAAAAGGCAAGAAGACAATCACCGCAAATGGTTATTCACTATCAAGTACACCTGATGGCACTATTGACAAGTACAAAGCCGATTGGTAGCCGTGGGATTCACTCAAACTTATGGCATTGACTATAAAGAAACCTTTGCACCAAAGTGGCAAAGCTCAACACCGCTCGTGGTACTAATTTCTCTACCATCCAACCGGGTCGCCTCTACACCAATTGGATATCAAAAATGCTTTTCTCAATGGTGATCTCACCGAGGAAGTCTATATGAATGTACCTCCTGGTTTTGTCAATCCCCACACTCAAGGCAAGGTATGCAAACTCGGAAATCTCTATATGGCCTCAAGCAATCCCAAGAGCCTGGTTTGGAAAACTCACTCTCGTGGTTAAAGCTGCTGGATATCATCAATGCAACTCGATCACACCATGTTTGTCAAGACAACCAACCAGAGGAGGTCCATTCTAATTGTATATGTGGATGATATCATCCTTCTTGGGAAGACTCTCATCAAATCCGAACTTGAAGACTCTCTTGGCAAAGGTGTTCCAAGTTAAAGATCCGGCTACCTCAAGTACTTTCTTGGTATGGAAGTAGCTAGAAACACCAATGGCATTTCGGTCTCCCAAAGGAAGTATGTCCCCGGACCCATCAAGGAAACCGGCATGTTTGGGATGCAAACCTGCAGTATCTCCAGTGGACCCCAGGTCATACCTCATCGCATGGTGACATTGCTTTGTCGAGGAAAGAACAATATCAAAGGCTTGTAGGCAAACTCATATACCTTTCTCACACAAGACCCGATATTGCATATGGGGTCGATCCAGTCGATCAATTCATGCATTGCCCTACCGAGCAACATTGGGATGCGATGAATAGATATCTTGAGGTATTTAAAATCCACTCCTGCCAAGGCCTCGCACTTCACCAAGTCTAACGATAGATCAATCAAGGTCTACACTGATGCCGATTGGGGGATGATGTCACATTGATGGAGAGGTCTACCACAGGCTATTGCTCATATATATGGGGAACCTGGTTACTTGGAGGAGCAAGAAACAACCTCATCGTGTCAAGAAGCGATCTTTGAAGCCGTGAACTAAGGGCACTTGTACTTGGCATTTGTGAAGCTCTATGGCTAAAAAGTGCACCGATCGAACTTCAAAGAACCATATCGAAGAACCTATCACACTCTGTTGTGATAATAATTCACCTTATGCATGGCAGAGGATCCAGTCCATCATGATAAAACCAAGCATGTGGACATTGATGAGACACTTTCCGAAGGAGCAGATTGATGCCAAGATTATTCAACTCCAAAGATGTTCCTCAAGCAGATCGTAATGCCGATATTCTTACCAAGGCTATTCCACCTCTTATGTTCAAAGAGACTAAGTAGCAAACTTGGTCGTGCATCAACATATCTGACCAGTTTGAGGGGTGTGGAAATATTACTCAAATAGACTACGATCTGCGAGGCTTCAACAGGTGCTCAAAGCAGATTGCCGAGCCTTAGGATTTCGTGCATAATATTGTGTACACCTTATTTAATTGTAAAATTAATTGTAAAAGACATATTAATTGTGGGTCATATAAACAATTAATATGTCAAACTCTAGTTTACTTTATGTCATAGACATAACTTTTACTTTTTACTTTTGCATGCTTGCCGCCCACATCTACATACTCAAGTGGCATGAAGCTAGCTAGCTAGTCTCTCTATCTCAATTGTATCTATTTATACATCCTTTTACTCAATGAATAAACTAAGTTGAAGTTTACTCTTGTGTTTATCACATTCTCAAACTCTCTTCAACAACTTTTTGGTTTGATAGAAGTTCGAGGTCATTAAGTTATTCTTCGGAAGAATATCTCCTATCAAACCGGTAACTACGGGGTTTGCAATAGATATTAATAATATGTGCAAGGAAAGTGAGATTTTCTGTAGATCTCGTAACTCACGGGTTTGCAATAGATCCCCTAACTATTGAGATTTGCAGTAGCACCTCTAACTACACTGACCTCAAGCAATTTCTTTGTTTGCTAACCGAGTAAGCTAAGATAAAGTAGATGCACTTGAGATTCCAAAGGTGAAACTAAGCTAAGATAAAGTGATACCAAAATGATGATCATAAATCCCGTAGTCTTATGATTGACTACATTGTTGTTCCACCTCAAAGCATGTAAGCCTCTAGACATTATTAACTTAAAACAACAAGTAAAATACATCAATCATTCGTAAAAGATTCAAACGGATAGCACCTCCTCCTCTAAAACACAATTGCACCAAATTGTGTTTTCTTTATATGGTTGGAAAGCTCGTAATGCAAGCTACAAAACGCATATTTCGAGATCTCATTTTCATCCATCACACATCACACACCGTGTCCGGAATGAGCTGAATTTTTGATGTGTTATATATTGCATATAGGGGTACATTTTTCATTGAGAAACCATTCTGGTTTGAGGCCTTTATAATAGTTAAAAGTTGGTCACAAACCGCTTAGTCAAAACTGTCCGGGCTGGAGCTAATTAGGTCATGTGGTGTTTTTGAATGTCGGGTTGAAGCCCAAACGAGTGAAACATAAGCAAGACTCAAGCTTCCCGAGGTAAAGAGATGCTCGATAATGAGCCTCAATAACAACACAATATTTGACAAGAGCAAAGAACCAACAAACGAAAAATCACACACACAACAAAAACGAATAATTCAATCTTTAAATCACCCAATAATCCAACCTTAGAACCTGCCGAATTCCACAACAAGAAAATTTAGCATCGCTTAATTGATGCAATCAAAGGGACGCTGTTTCAGTTATTTCTGTGAAGTGTACGACTAAATACAGTAAATGCAACCAAAAAAAAAAATTCAGAATCGAAATAACTTAAACATGACATACCCGGTTGTTGTCTTTATTGAGGTGGCGCCGTTGAAGCCGGTGGAGGTGCGGCCGGTTGTTGGGGCTGTTTAATTTAAAGCTGAGGAGGAGAGGAGGAGAGGGGAGGAGCTAGCAGCGGAGGAGGAGGAGGTGCGGCCGGCTGTTTAATTTAAGCAGGTGGAGGTGCGGTTGAAGCAGTGGAGTGAGGTCATTTAAATTTAAGAGCTTGGGAGAGAGGAGGAGGAGAGGAGGATCGAGGAGAGAGAGCAGAGGAGAGAGCTAGCAGCAAGGCCGGAAACAGTTCAAGCGGGGGGGGCGGCGGGGAGAGAGAGGGAGAGAAGAAGAGAAATGAGGAAGAAAAGGGATTATCGATCGATATCCGCCGTTTTGCGACGGAATTTTATGTCCGTCGCAAACTAACCTAATTCCGTCGCAAATATGTAAATTCAGAATAATAAAATAATTAATAAAAATGTATTAAATATTCCGTCGCAAAATAATAAAAATGCCGTCATGAAGACGCAGCAGCTCTGACGGAATTTAATTTCCGTCGCAAATTTTATCTAAATTCGAGAATAATAAAATAATTTTATAAAATTTTATTGAATATTCCGTCGCAAAATAATAAAAATTCCGTCGCAAAATTGCCCGCCAAGTGGAAAAATCGGTCCCGCCAAGTGTCCCGTCGCAAACATTAAAACATCCGTCGCAAACGTAAATTTGCGACGGGAATAAGGTCCGTCGCAAAAACTCCGTCGCAAAACTGCTGTTTTTTTGTAGTGATTTATGATCGATTCCCCCAGCAGGCAAGAGATTCAAACGAATTTAAATACAATTTTCCAGAATCCTAAATTTTCAACCTGTAATACTACTGCATACATGTACTTTGTAAACTTGAGGAAATATTTACTTAACAATTTCAACTATGCTTCTAGGTATGATCGTAATTAAACTCTTCAAAATCTTATAAACTCGGAGAAAATCTAAATAATCTGTTAATTGTTAGTAGGCGAAATCGCAATTAGTCTTGTAACTTGTCCTAATTGGTATTTTAATCTTGTTTTTGCTCATTGTAATTTTGGTCCGTGAACTAGGATTATTTTGCAATTTCAGTCCTCCGGTGCGGGAGAAGGCTGATTTTGGAGGAAAACCCGATTTTGGAGGGAAAAATCCCCAACGTGGCACTATAAAATCAGGGGAAATTCGCAAAATTCATTCTAAAACTTGGCATAATTAACAGAGATTCGGCCAAGTAATAGGACGAATCACGCAATTCTCAAACCAAAATGGATTTTTTTTTTTTTCTAATTTCAGTGGCATATCGGCAAATTCCTATCAGAATCATCTCTTGTCGTCATCCTCCGGTGATACAGAACTAAAATTGCAAACATAAGAAATATCTTACGTCCACGCAAAAAAGGACAAAAAGGATAGAAACATTTACAAAATTAGCAAAAAGACACTATAGACTCAAAGACGATAATACATTTCAAATCAATTTTTTTAAACAAAACTGCTCCACGCAAGTTGCCCACGTTAGAAGCAAAAGTGTGTATGTTAAAATCTTCGCTTCCTAAAAAAATTGATATCTTTCCGATAAGATTTCATAAGTCATTTTTGTTGTGTGCCAAAATATATATAATACGTAATTGAAATTGTCACTATTATTTGACTGACTATTATTTGATTGATTGATAATAACAAATGTCATATATAATGTGTCACTACTAAATATCACGTACATTATTTGACAATATCATTTGAATTGTTACTATGCGACACTACTTATTCGACACTACCATTCGACTTTGTTAAACTATGTAATATTTGACACTATCATTTGACACTGTGATAATATTTGACAATATCATTGGATATTGTTATACTATGTGATACCACTATTTGACACTACCATTTGACATTGACATCACTAATTGACACTATGACATCAATGGCAATGTCAGAGTCATCGTCAAAATATAAGTAGAGTCATTCAAATTGACACTATAGATTGACATTAAGACAACAATGACAATAACAATGTCAAAATAAAGAGAGAAAAAAAATTGTAATTAAAAAATTATGTTGATTGAAAACGTATATTAAATGATATAATTAAATAGAATAGATTTTTATTTCAAAAAAAAATACTAATAGACTAGATTTTTTTTTCCATTCACACGTTGGGGGAACGCAAGGTTTTTTTTTTGTTTTTTTTATTTTATTATTACAGAACAATGGAGTTTTTTCAAAAATAAGGAAAATGTATTGTTATCCATACACAATATGAAATGTAATGTACTTCTTTTACAAAAAAATATGAAATTTACTTTTTACTAAAATGTAAATATTCCTGTCCTTTTTGATAATTTTACAAATGTTTTTGTTTCTTTTCATAATTTTCCAAAAAAAAAAAGAAAAAAAAAAACACACACAATCTAGCCGTGAACACACCACACCACATAGATAATCTAAATCGAAAACATAACTAAAACAAGGGCGAAAATTCACATGTATGAATTTCCGCTTATTATGTCCAGCAGCGAGTTCATCCAAATTCACGATTTTCTTAATATTATTCTGCAACTCTATAATCAGCTTGAAATCGACATCGGCTTGATTCAGAGCTCTAGTTATCTCATTCAAACACTCATCCCGCCGACGGAGCCAGAAAAATTTTGTCGCCAATGGTGAGAATTTTTTCAATGTTATTTATACGGCGTAATTTTCGTAAACGACAAATTTATTTAGGGTTTATTGTTAAAAATAATAATTTGAACTGTAAATATGTAAATGCAGACAATGAAATTTTTATTGGATAAAAGATGTCATTTATTCCACTATAATTTCTCTTCTATTTAATTTCAAAAACGAATATATCTTTTGATCCAACGCCAAAAGATCATAATTCTTTCATCATATTTTTCTTTTTTTTTCTCTTTATTTAGACATCCAATTTGATCTTTTTCGTGTCATTTTGAGGCCATTTTTGTCAAAAAAAAAAAAAGCGAAACAAATGGATAAATAAAATAATGGATTCGTCAATTCCACTATATCTTGAACAATGGATTTTGGAGTAATTCAATAGTAAATCGTCCTTATCACCCAATTTTTATTTCCACTATCCTGATTCATATTTTTCCACTTTATTTGTCATTTTAAACCACTCTCCCATTTATTTATACTTTATGATTTTTTTTTTTCTCGCACCACATTACAAACGTTAACTCCAGTGTCAATTTCTTTTACTTCCCGCACCACACTACAAACGTTAACTCGATGTCAATTCAATTTCAGAATTATAACGTGACTATCATCACCGACGCTATTTTTTAAATGTCGCACACACTCACGATATTTTCATAAAAATAATCGTGGTCTTGCCAAGAATGCTTTTGAGTGTTTGAAATGATCGCGGGGTCGGAAATAAACGTGTGATATCAATGGAATCGTTTTTTTGTTGTAACATATACTTTTATTAGGTGGGGTGTAAGGCTAATTATCTAGTAGGCTGATGAGTTAGTGGGCTAGACATACATGCTATATAAAAATAAAAATAAAGGGACAAGGTGGGCTTAGCCCCCCTTAGCCCCTAAGTAATCTCCATCCTTGACTCCGTCAAAACCTTCTGATCGATAAGGCTAAATCGTGCGCGTAAGGCTCGTAGCTAACTGTGCCAAAACCATTTTTAACTGAAGAATTAACTTTGTACGATCTTAAATTCAAGAATCTCTATGGGTTTAAGAGGAATCCATCGAAATACTTGAAGGTGATAGAAGAAGAGAATTTGATTTTTTTTTTCAACAAGAAAAGAAGGTTTCGTCTATCTCAAGAAAATCCGGAATAGCCGACCTTGTTATTTATGCCTACATCATTTCAAAATAATATAATTGTAGAGTAATTTACACGACAGAAATTATATTCACGCGATGTAGCCCTATTTAATTGTATGCTTCTCTCACATATTTCCCCAGTTCTAAGAACATAATAACTCACGGCTTTCATGATTGTTTCTAAACCGCGCCATCAAAATTTACAATTGATAATATAGGTAATCCTACAACAATTGTCAATCCTGAATTTCACTTATGGCAGTGAAATGATCAGCTAGTTCTCGGCTGGATCAAGCATATCGAGGTCGACTTTCATTTCATTCGAGAAAAAGTGTTCAACAAAGATGTAGTTCTCCGGCACATCTCCTCCGATGAACAAATCACCAATGTCTTTACCAAAGGACTATCCAAGGCTCGGTTTGAGTACATTTCTGCACAAGCTTCTTGTTCAGACACTCCTGTCGCCTTGCAGGGCGATGTTAGGATAATGCCCAATTCGAATTTACAAGATAAATCCCCAATTTCCGATAAACCTCCAATTTGTGATAAAGAAGAAGAGGAAGTACAGCAGACGTGTTTCAAGACTCCTATGCCTTAAGGCTTTTGACACTTTTGACTTTTTATCCTTTACTTTTCTATTTTGAATATTACTTTAAATTATAGTTTAAGTTATTTTCTTTATCTGCAAGTACACTATAAAAGTATGTATAGGGAAACGTTTTGGCTATTGAATAAAATACTCCTTCTTTCATTTATTCTTTCAAAGACAACTTTTGTCTTGTCCAGAGTTGTAACCTTTTTGGGTCTAATAGATATCAACCTATACTACAACTCACCCATATAAAGCTTAAGGGAGAAAACTCAATGACTGTGACGGACATATGCGTCCATGAGATTCAAATTCTGGATGATGAGCAATTTAATGTCTGTCTCTGCTTCTCTCGCCTCGAGAACACGACCACCGCCCGCCTTAAAAGAAGGCAAAAGATTCGCCTTCGACTTCAACCCTTTTCTTGAGGATTATGCGTCAAAACAAAAGACAAAACTGATTTCAACCAGCTGTACCGAGAACCTGAAGTTGGAAAACTAGTCCAAGAAGAAGAGATTGTGACCCCGCCCAAAGATGAAGAAGGTCACACCATTTATGTTAGAAAGTTGTCACCGATGCCACTGTTAGACAACTTGAGAAGGGATTGAAGAAATTTGGGGCTATTAAGAGGGACGGGATCCAAGTTGGAAAAATAAAAAGGGAAAGTGTTTTGCCTATGTTGAATTTGAAAGTGCAGACTTCAAAGCAACATGCAATTGAGGCGTCAACTATCAGAATTGGGGTTGTCGAGCAGAGATAGAGGGAAAGAGAAAGAATCGGCCTCACTCTAGTTGGTAGGCAATAGGACAAGGGGTAGCAGTTCCTTTGCTAAGAATAAATTCAAGAACAATGGCGAGGTTTCTCGATCCAAGACGACTTCCGGTGGACACAATTAATGGAGGAGAGGGTGGGGTGGTTATCAGTCCCGCCGCCCAAAGGGGGGTCCGGAAATAACTGCATTTTATTAATAATTTATACTTGAATGAATACTTTGTAAAGGAACTTTCCAATATTTGTTTTGAAATTATCCTCATCGGGTTGATAAATCCAATATAGCATTCGTTGTTTCTTCATCAGCTTGGTAAATCATAATTATTTCCCATGATTATCCTTCCGTTGGCGTTGCACTTCAAACCGCAACATTTTCCATTCTGCAATTTGAAAGACTTCACCTAAAAAAATTCCATAATACAAACTCTAGCTTTCAAGAGCTTTATGCCATTTTAGGACATGTAAAGTAGTATTAGTTAGTACTACCTCCTCGTCCCATATTATAAATCAATTTGGGTGTTTTTACACAGATTAACAAAGTGGTTGAATGTTATAAATTTAAAGGTTAAATGTCTAAAATGCTCATTGAGTATCATTAATACAAAGAATTGTTAAATAATTTAGATTGATAATGAATTACGGGTAATAAATGATGGAGAAAGAAGTAATAAATGTTGCATTCTAATATAGAATGACTTTATATCATGGACAAATCTAAATAGGTAGAATGACTTATAATATGGAACGGAGGTAGTAATTGTTTCACTTTCAAGTTTTCAAGGGCAAAAGCTAATTATTGTAAATGTTTTAATTGTCTAATACCACCAATACCAAGAATATTTACTATATATAAAGTAGACAAACTCCTTGAAAAAAAGTGCATGGGAGGAATTCATTGTTTTAGAGTAGTGATACATCCACTACTCATTTTGTTTTAATTCATCATAATAAATAATTCATCGTTTTAATCAACACTCATAAACATGTAGTGGTATGCTACACAAAAATGTAGTGCACATACCATTTTCCTTCTGTTTAATGACATGAATCAAAGTTTACTAAACAAACAAACTACTTCTTCCGTCACAATTTGTTTGCGATCTTTTGGAACTCATAAAAATTAAAGAAACGTTATTTATTGCATTGTCTAATCATTAAAAACATGACTAATTTACAATTACATTCATTTTATATTGTCTTTTCATCTACTTAATAAATGCTGATATGTGAGCATTTTAGACATTTAAGAAGCAAATTTAAATATAAATATGAGTTATGTGACTTATTTTGAGACATTCATAAATAAAATAAGTCCCAAACAAATTGAGAAGGAGAGAGTAGGTAAACTAAAAAATGTTTACTTCATAAAGCTTAATAGATGTAGCACATGAGCCATTTTGTACTCGATCTAACCACAACTAAATTAAGAATAAGGAAAATCAAATGAGACAAAACTTGAGATATTTATGGCTTAACTGGTCATTAATTATGAACACTTACACCGTCTTTCTTGTGGTTGTAAATACTATACAAGGGTAATAATAAAACATGAAATTTTATCGATCGAGGGGGTGCATTTGATGAATAATAACCATGACAAAGCTAAAAAAAGAAAATTACACATTGTCCAATTCTGGACGGGCGAATCTGTAACGCCTCGTTCCCGAACACCGAGTCCTTATCCGGAAAAAAAACGTTCGGCACGTATAAAATAAAAGTAAATTCATTTTATACGTAAGCCTCTCTACTACGTCGATCAAATCAAAGGCAAAAGCGGAAGCAAAACTCGGGTATATAAAATTTTTCCCAAAAATTAAAGAGTAGAAAAGAAATCTAAGGGTAGAAATGTAAATTATTACATTTGGAAACGCATTTAAAATCCCAAAAAGATGTAATACGACAAATCGTCAAAACCTCGTGGTCTACCTCAAAAGTAAGGAAAGTACAACCAAAGAAAAGCGAAAAGAAACATCTTGATTCTTCGACGAGCGGCGCCAAACGTCGTCGTCAAACTCTTCCTCGAAAACTGTTTTCGCTTCTCGCCCCCAAACACATAGAAAAAGTATGCATTCGAGGTAAGTACAACGTGCTTAGAAAGAAAGAGAAGCTATGAAAGCAATCATAGTATAACGAAAAGTTAATTATTTAATTAGTTGATTAAATGAGACCAACTCCATCTAGGGTTCACTTCATGCTCATCAACACGTTGTGACTAATCGCTTCTAACTCACCTATCTATGTTACAACCGCACTCAAGGGCACTACGCAAGATCCGCCTCAAAGAGAGTCCTCTCAGACTTAGGGTCTTTGACTCTACAGAGTTCTTCTACCTCGGGACACTCTTTTGCAACATATTAGTGGATCACACCAATAATACCCACGAAGTCTAGAAAGGTAGACTCGATAGCACGCACACCTCAAAGCAGAGTCCCTCCGTGCATTTAGGGTCTTTTGACTCTCACGGTTCCCTCCACCTTCAGAGGTAGCACATGCATCGCGATTTAGCCTCGGTGCCTAGCCAAGAGAGACGTGTTGTTTAATCTTTTACTAGTCACATACGCTGTTTATTAAGTTATTAACTAGCCAACCTAAGTGTTTTCAAATAATCTCCTCACACACATTACTCTCTTCCTAGACCACTAGACACGGACCACCCCTAAAGACATACACAGCATATTGATGAATCCTAATTCATCAAAGCACAAGCCTATCATGCTCTTCCGACGGATCCGAACTTCAACTCCCTTTAAGAGTACATTCGGTGTTTTAACCGAACGAATCGTAAGCTCAATTCAGCTTGTCTATGTTTATACCATATTGACATATCATATATAAAGGTTTCATGTAGTTAAAGCATGTTTTCAAAGTCAACAAAGAACTAACATAGAAAGGTGGCAAGACAAAACCGACGCCCGCTTAAAGACTTGACGCCTGTTCAAGCTTTCATCTGACGCCTGCTCCAAAATAGTGGACGCCCGTCCACCAAACCCATTTCAATCTCGAATGTAAATTGCACCTCGAGACGCCCGTCCAATACAACCAGACGCTCGTCAAGGTGGAACCTAGGTCGACGCCGTCTGCAATACCGACGCTGCTCATCTAGTTCGACCTAAACCCTAACTTCATCACCATGCGATTTCCGATCGTATTTCAATCAAAAACAGAAAAAGACAACACATTGAGCACATAAACCTCATCTAACACTACCATAACCTCTATAGACAATTACCAAAGCAACAACTCAAAGCTCTAACACATAAATTGCCTTAGATCATGATCAATTCCATATAGCCAACAATTGAATTCATAGGATCGGTTTTCCTTACCTTAAGCGACCGCAGAATCGATCCAAATAAATTTCAAAATCTGCCGCTTTGCAACCGAATCGATACTAAAGCGATGCTCTTATCACGACGATTCCCAAACTCTTGCGTGATCTGAAAACGGTTAACGGATGCTTCAATTATCAAGAAAACTCCTTGGCCTTTTCTCTCCTCAAACTTGCGCAGAGATGGGGGGAATTCTTAGACTGAATCTTTCTAATTTTTAAGTTAGGTCTTAACATAATAAAGGAGTCAATCTTTTCCTTAATTGCCCTTGATCACTAAAAACTGAATTTTCTTTTAATTATATATATAAAACTCGAAATTATATATATAAATATGTCCAAATAATTAACTCCGAATAAAAAGGAAACCGAACCTAATATTTCGTTTTCGCAAAAAGACACGTCTGCCCTTTCCCGAAAATCGGAATATTACAGAATCAGTCCCATCTCTATATTTTTACCAGCAACACATTTCATTGAGTTGAGTGAATTAGTCCTCTTGGTAAAAAGTCTAAGAAATCAAAGGTACATCAGCTTTACCGGGGAAAAGTAGAAGCATGACATAGCTTCGTCAAGATCAACGAAATATTATAAACTAAAAACTTCGTCAAGGCATCAACGTCCTTAAAAGTCGTCATCTACGCTTGGTCAACTTGTTCGTCTTCTTACCCCATAATGCATATAAAAGAAAATGCAAAGGAGGTATGTACAAAGTACTTAATAAAAGTGAGAAGCTAATGAATAATTAAATTCTACAACAAAAGGGTACTCATTATTATTGTCAGGTTATCTTTATGAGACCGACTCAATCTAGAGTTCACTTCATGTCCATCAACATGTCATGACTATACATTTCTAGCTTAACCTATCTTTGTTACAACCACACTCAAGGGAACAACGCCGATGAAAATCCACCAGGAGATATCGATTGCAACCTATTGGTGGATCACACCAATAGCCATGGGAGAAAGCCCGGTGGTGTACGTCACGAAATTCCTCCACCGCCATTTAGCCATTTATAGGCCAGCCAGCGTTGTTCGCTTTATCTCAATGCCCACTCATCGCGATATGGTCGTGCATATCCAAGAGTGACAAGATGTTTAATATTTTACTACACAATATGTATTTATTAACCTAAGTATTTTCAAATAAGCTCCCTCACACCTATTGCTCTCTTTCCTAGACCACTAGACCCGGACAAGGCCTAGCAAAATACACAAACATTGATGAATGCTAATTCATCAAAGCTCAAGCCTCTCATGCTCTTCCGACGGGCCCGAACTTCAACTCCTTGAAAAGTACATTCGTGCCGGAACTAAACGAAAACTCAATCAAGGCTTGTTCGCTTTCATTTAGTGTTATTAAATCAAGAAATAACATTTAAAATCGGACTCGTTGTTTTAAACAACATTTCCTCAAAACTCAAGTTGAATGCGTGCACATTCCACCTGGCCGAAAGTAAATATGTCCATCCCGACTGCTTTGGGAATAAAAGAGACCATTTACTACAAAGAATGTGCACGCATTGCTAACTAATGAAAGTGCGCATTGCACTGAAAAGCCCTAAACACGATCTTCTCGCAACTTATTGATTTCTAACTCAAACCAAACATGTTTACCATCAAAATACTCATCAAAACAACAAAGAAAACATATTCAAAACATGTCATAGCTTAACATAGACAACAACTACACATAAACATGGTTTCTAACCACCAATATATACCAAAACTCAAGCTAAACATCATAAAACTATAATTATTTATTAGGAATATCCTCTTACCTTAATTTCCAGCAAAATCGAAACAAACGGCAAGCAATCGCAAAATAAATCCGTTGATCCTCAACCCCAAAACCTATTTGATCAACAAGAAACCCTAAAATCCTATTTCCTTGCAAAACCCGAAATACAAAGGTGTGTGAAACAGAAGATTACCTGAATTATTTTCTGTGAAACTATTTTTAGAAGAATCTACGCCCAAGACGATCGCTTTAACTACTCATGGCTATGAAACAGAGCTACGGATTGAAAGATGTGAATTTTTGAAGAATCGAACTCGATTTAATACCAAAAACTAGAGCTAAACCGAAAACTTACTATTTAGAAAACTAAAAGTACGGAAACGACCGTCTTCATCCAAAGGATTTGAAGAGTATGGAAACGACCGTCTTCACGGATTAGCCGCATGGAGGAAGGCTAAAGATTCCTTCCTCCGCTTCCCCGCCTGCTTTTCTTCTGTGAAGCCGTTCCTCTCCTTTTTTCCGAAAGGTGCGTGTATAGCTATAGCTATGAGGGAAATATTGAGATTATTTTCCTTAAATGGCCATCAATTAAATCTTTTAATTAAATGACTAAATCCCTTTAATTTCCAAAACATTTAATTAATCACTTTTAATCAAACTAATTGGTTAAATAATAATTATCATAAATTTCCAAAACATTTAATTAATCACTTTTAATCAAACTAATTGGTTAAATAATAATAGGGTCGTAGTAAATACATTCAATTACTATTTTACCATTTTCTTTGGGATGTTACATTTGTAATTTGATATTTCAGCAGCTGATTGATTTTTAATATATAAATCTATTGCCGTTCAAAAAAAATTTGTGGTGACACCAATATTTCTTATTATTTTTCCTCTCTTGTTTTGGGTATATGTGATATGCAGCGCTAATGAAACTTTATTAATGATAGTGTCCCATATCAGTCGAGTGATGATTGCAAACATATTGGACATATTAAGGCTTTTTGATGATCTCCCACGTTCAATTTCTTGCAAACATATTGGACATGTCAATTTCTTGCAAACGGATTGGACATATTAAGGCTTCTTGATGATCTCCCATAAATTAATGTAGTTGTTAAAGAAAAACAGAACAGTGCGTAAACAGAAGGAAGATCTTTACACGTCTCACATATATGTGGAGTTCTCACATCTCACAACATCTATCTGGACTTGAGTTCACAGATCTACACATCGACCAATATCGGACTCCTTCTTGTAACTGAGTCACGCGTGACTCGAGATGCATCCGTAAAATCCAACTCAGAACACAAAACCCTTACAGACCGTGTAATAGTATGTGTGATTCAGGATGTGGAGGACATTACTTCATCTTGTACCTCTTCGTCTTGTCCAAATATATACAAGCAATGTACCTCAGAATCTCCGTAAGCAAAAGACGCTAACGTCATCGATTGCACCCGGACCCGCAGTTAATATCTTCTCAAACAGCAGCTTGATGCTTCTAAATGTAAAGAGGAGCTTGATGCTTCTAAATGTAAAGAGGGGTTGATTCAACGCTTGACCTCGAGGTGGTCAAACCGAAAAGGCTTTCGCATATTTCTTGACTCATTACATATATATTGAAACTTAAAAACTCATTCACGTTTTTTTTTATCAATTCACCGCCCCACATTCTCTGAATGCGCACGCCAAGAAAAATATTATTGATTTGACGGGAGAGGCAGAAGGATGAATGAAAAATTAGATTTGACGTGAGTTATAAAAATTATTTTTATTGTTTTTTTTAGTGATTGATACAATGTCATTAAATAGAGTACTCAAGATGGAAAATAAGAAATGCGATCATTTATGTAAAATGTCCTAATTCTTCTAGAATGATTTAAATATTTTAAAGATATATAAACTACAATTTGAGAAAATCTTGAGTGTTAGACACAGAGATTGGTCGTCGTATCAAGAAACCGTGTGGTGCTCGATGGTTTGGCTAATGAAACCGTGTGGTGCCCGATGGTTTGGGCTAGGATATCCGTCAACTAATACTTAGAAGGAACGAACATAATCTAAACTGTGTGCACCATATTCATACGCTTCGATAGGAATAACTAATTAACACAATCATATCCGATAGCAAAAGACAGGGGAGATTCTAGCTAAGTAGGTGTGTGATTCATCGCTTGAAAGAAGGCGCATCCCTATATTCTTTCTAGGGTACCTCGCTTGATTTCTCGTGTTTCATAAAACGATTCTAGCTAGGCTAGAGTTTTTGTTAGCAAATTATTCAAGATTAATTCGAATTCAGCCTATGATGTAATTAGATTCGTATGCAAATGGATTTGAGTAATATTTACACCTATTTTTAGATAATTGAAACTTTCAACCGTTCGCTTGCCGGTTATTCTTTGGCATGATAGAAATGTCAAATGTTATTGTTTTGTCGCTATTAATTGCATATATTTTTCGACAGGATAATTTCCTTAATACCTCTTGAATAGAATGTTATGACATAATGATCCGAATAATTAAATAGACATAAATTTGTCTTTAATAGGGTAAGTTAATTATTATGCTTAATTTGCGATAATATTTAATATTTGTAGTATAAACCAACAAACCGAACACATCAATATGAGACCTATAGCAACTAGCTACAAGATCGAGAGATCTTATTCATTCTTGACTTGACAAATAAATACAATGGCTTCATAAATAGAATCGACTTTTAGACGTCTCTCAAAAAAAAAGACCCACAATCGATCTATACTACACCCACAATCGAATCGATTTTATCAAAATCGATTCAAAAGCATAGAAACGACTTCTAGATATCGATTATGGTGATCGGCCATTTTATTTAAATAAAGCCAATTCTATACATTATAATCTTCTCTCAAAAAAAATAAAATCGATTCAAAAGCATAGAAACGACTTCTAGATATCGATTATGGTGATCGGCCATTTTATTTAAATAAAGCCAATTCTATACATTATAATCTTCTCTCAAAAAAAATATATATATATATACACATTATAATCTGACTTTAAAAAAAGTCGAATATTGTGCATGACATTGTTTTGGTCCCCTTACTATTTGCTGCTACCCCTGAATGCTGAAAGAGAGAAGAATGGCCTTGTTGCTGAAACACAAAAAGAAGTTTGTTTTCAACAAGAGTTTTGTAAGCCAAAAACAAGAAAATGAATTTGTAGTAATGCCCCTGACCCGAAAACCCGAGTAACTGCCTGATTCAGACAATCCGACAGCTAGAAGCATGGAGATTAAAGCACATGATTAAATGCTCAAAAAAAAAAAAAAAAAAAAAAAAAAAAAGCACCTTTTGTATTAGAGATTGTGGTCGAATTTCGGTTGTCCAGCATCTTGCCTGATAAGCTGCTCTCAGAAATGGCCTTGTTCATATTTGGTCGACCTGGGGAAGACACAGTTTTATGAGTAGGACATCAGACCATATGAAGCACAATTTAACCTTTGTAGGGGTCTCAAATGAAATAAATAAGAAATTAAGGGCTCTGTATGAAAAGATGAATGAATTTGACATACCAAATAGTCCATGAGTGGCTAAATCTTTATCCTGATAAGAACTCCTTTGATGTCCATTATTGAGAGTTGCCAACTTCAGTAGTAAGTTGTCACTACTACTTCTTTTACCCAAGGATTTCGATTCTTCACCGTCGTCTTCTCCTTCCGAAAACACAGACGGACTCGACCAACCACTCGAATTACAATCCGCCGTCGTCATCGTCTTGCTTTTACGAGCAAATTTCAGAAGTTTCTTCAAACCTTTCGGAGCCTCGTCTTTTCGAAAGACCGTAGTCGTGGTTCGACTATCAGCATTTCCCATTCATTTAAATCTGGTTCACTGGTTTCTTCCTCTAGCAGCATTTGAGATAGAGATTGACGATACGCGGACTAGGCATTGTAGTTGGTAAAATATAAGGTGGTGACAATTCAATCTGGCATATTCTGTTATCATTTTCTGTTTGATCCTCATGTTCTTCTGTGTCTATCCAAGCCAAGGGAGATATAGATATAGTTAGCTCGCCTTCTGCCACGTCGTCTTCAACTATAGCAACTTGATTGTGAGTGTCCAAAGATTTATCCGGGCTCTTGATCACGTGATCATTCGATGGTTCAAGATCAACCGGATCTGAAACAACCATCTCATTTCCCATAGGGGAATTTGGTCTTTTAACTCATCTTTGTGGATTCATCAGGCTGAGCAGACACTTTTTCTTCTAAATAGGACTAACGCTAGCACCAGAGCCAACTTTAGAGCCCTTACGAAGAAAAGGCTTTGGCTCGAGAGGGACGACACTGCTTTTCTTGGTCACCTTACTATATAAGCTAGGCTTTCCAGAAATAGGAGATTTGGCATCAGCATTTTGAACTTTGGCTTTTGTCGACGTGGGATTTTTTTCGATGGTTGTTGATTCTTTACATTCACATCCTTCACCGCCTTACTCTTATCATTCTGGGTGGCTTTCAGAGACGATTTTGTCTTCATTTGCGCTTTTGTGGAGCTGATCGATCCACTAACTGTTGGAGCAGGCTGTGATTTTCTATGGCTAGTGGCAGTAGTACTAGCAGAAACAATCTCAGATATGCCGGTAGTTCTAGTTGATGGTGCTGATGGCCATGATTTACTGAGTAGCTGGAAATGGAGATGTTTTCGATGAAGCTTTTCTGAAAACAGAAGGTTTTGAAATCTCTTTGTGGTATTATCAGAAGATGGAAATGCAGTCTTCTTTGATTTCTGGACATTCACGTTATGTTTGTTACCGCTGTGATTTCTTTTCTCCTTGTCTGCGAGTTTTCTGTCAATCTTTTTACTTTGTAACTTCTCGGTTCTCTTTTCTTTATAGCTGCCATATAAACCACCTTTCTTTTCACCCAGAACTTCATCGGTTTTGCTATTCAGGTTCGAATCTTTCCTATATTTAACCTGCTGCTTCGTTTCCATCATTTTCACGAGCAGTTCATCGAGTTCTGCTTCTTTTGTCTACTCCATTCAGCAGATGCACTTTCCTTTTGATTACTGCCAACTGACTCGGAAATCATATCATTGGATTCGCTTTGCGGGGCCCCGTCTGGTTCGGTATGAACTTCAGTTGGCTCAACAATTTGACCCATAGAAGAAGAATACTGATCTGGTTCGGTATCAATTTCAGCAGTTTCAACATTTTGACCCATAGAAGGAGGATCATGATCCGCTTTAACTTCTGATGAACCGTTTCTTAAGTCATTACTTGGTAAATCAACAGAATTATCGGATCCTGAATCTCGGTATGCGTTCGAAGCTCCAGATAATCCTGTGCTCCACCTTCTTAGAACAGGTTTCTTTGAACCAATTGATGCATTCGAGAATGAGTTAGTCTTCAGGATTTGATCCTTCTGTTTGCTTTCAAAAAGACTGATAGCATCTTGAACGCTAATAATCCGTGAATTACTGGTTTCGGGCTTTGTCACGGGCTGCTCGGCTGCTTCTTCAGCATTATTAGTACCCTGTTGAAGTTCATCATTCTGAGATTTAGGAATGAAATTCAGGCTCTTAATGGTTAAGGGAGTGGTTCTGCGTGATCCAGATCGTCCAATTTGGACCCTACGCATTGGAGATGCGGATCTTCTAGGGATGCGGGATCTAATCAGGGTTCGGCTTCGTTCCACAGATGGCTGTTCCTCCATGCTCGAATCGGAGGATTCTCCGCAGATGAGTTTTGTCTCTCGATCTCTGCAAGTTTTGCAGGAGACCACCCGTATTTTACAGGAAGATTTGATTGTTTGGAGACCTGAGTTATATCTTCTTTAGCATTACAGATTGTACCACTTGCTCTGTTGGTTTCAGCTCGATTTTCTTGGCTCAGTTCTACAAGATTGCACAAGGATTTCCTGACAAAAAAAGAAATAAAGAAAGAAACTGATCATAAATTAAAGCAATTTTTTTTTCTCAGGGGGTACAAAAAAAGTTCAATGTATTATTCTGTTTTTCTTAATTTTAGCAAGGTCCATAGACCCCACTTTATAGCATGTACATCTGCATCTATTATTCACATGGTATCAGAGCAAAAGGTCGTGAGATCAAACAACTATATCTCCACTTCTACACCATTTATATTGTCCACTGATGAGCCTACTTATTAGCCTGTTGCTCCCTTTTTATGCCTTTCTGTACCTTATGTTGGTTCAAGCTCTATCATAAGGGGGGTGTTGAAGTGCATAATATTTGAATATGTAGATCACTTACCTCCCAGACAGATTAAGCTTTTACGAGAGATGGATTCAACACATAAAGATAGGGATCAAAGTATGATAAATGATCTAAATCACACACACACACACACATACACAAAACAAAAAAACATGTAATGTCCACATATGATTGATGACATGGTTAACACTTGCCTTAGGTCTGCAGCTCCAAAAAGAGAGCAGAACTTCTCAATGTCCTTAATCTCCTCTTTAGAAAACGTGATGACGGCCGCTTTGGCAAAGGCATCACACAATTCTTCTCTCAATGCAGTAAGCCTCAAGTACATTGCACGCAAAAGTTCGTTTCTGCCACAGCAATCACCAACAAGTTCTTTTAGAATAGATGCTATCAATTGAAAGCTCTAAATAAGACGGAAGGGTCATAGAATGTACTTTGAGTCGTTTGATGGCACGGTACCAGTTCCATCCTGTATAGACATCATTAATATCATCAGCTACTAAAATGTGTTTACATCACCCTCAAAAAAAAATTGTGTTTTCATCATTATCTAATTTACCCTTCAACAGGGGTAAATTAGATGATACAAACTTAAAGAGGAGCAAAATATCAAAACAGAATAAAAATCAGAGAATAAAAAGATTACTTTTGGGAATCCTTCGGCTTCGTAGTCTGTCATAAGTTGGAAGAAGTATGCAGTCGGTCATTCATATTAAGAATTTAAGAGCATAAGACTTTGGGCAAGAATAACACTCAAGAATATAGATGCATGATAACCAACAAATAAAATAAGAGATTTGACAGAAATGTGTGTCAAATAAAAATAAAAAGTATCATGCGCAAACGATGAAACCTTAAAAGCAGAGTCGCTCACAAATTCAACAAACAAATTTAGTCAAACCAATACAACATCTGATTTTGAATAAAAAATCAATGGTAACAACTGACCTGATTCTTCACCGGAAAAATGTTTCTTTGAACCCTGACAAAATAAAATATTTGATCTACCTTCATTGAGTAAAAGACGGAATGCACTAAGAAACTGCGTTACCTTCTCATACAACGAAATGTGAAAACTGTGAGCCTCCTCCAGCTGAGATATCTCACTTCTCAGGGCAGTGGTAGCGTTCAGTACTTCTGACGAGGTAATGATTTGCAAAAACCTGTCAATTCAAGAAAGTATTATGGTTATTTTCTTGCAACAAAAAGAGAGTTCAAGAACATCACGGGCTATGCACCTTAATAAGGAGGATTTAGTGAACCATCTGGCACCATTAAGATCTTCGGGAGCAGCAAGCTTGAATGTACCGTCAGAACCTCTTGACTGCAATGCTTTAATCTTGGAGGAGTGAAGTAATAGTGGTTCAAGAGATCCAGATGCTGCCACTTCATAGTTGTTTCCCAGACATATCGATGCCTCGTATCTACATAAAAAGAAAGGTGGAAACTAAACAAATAGCAAATCCATGGGGTGATTCGCAGTATTGAAAAACTATAGTGATGGTAAGAAGGGACTGAGTAACTCCAAGCATTACTCATATGTTCATATTATTCTCTCTATCTGTGTACATATACAAAAAAGAATAAAAAATTTAGTATTGAGTTGGAAAACAAGTAAGAAAGGAGGGAAATGAAAAACTCTTTTGGCATAGTAGTAAGTTATCTAGATCAAATGATGATCTGAATTCCACGTCCACATTTAATACAAATTTACCCATGTGAGCACATGTATTTGCTCGATAAAGTTCCAGACGTTTATTCATAATATTACAACTTTCCAGGCTAGGCTAATTTGGCTTAAAACATACCTCATTTTTCTGTTAAGTTTGGTGCACTACACGAAGCTACTACAGAAATCAAACATCTATGATACTAAGTAGATCAATTTTAACATTGAATAACTAACACAAACACATCCGATACCCAAAAGTAAGGGGCTTGAAAGAAACCAATGAAACGTATAATGTGAAGAAACGGTAAACCTATCACCTGCTCAAACTCGGGAAGATCTGGAATTCGATAAACTCCAGTAGTCCATTGGCATCAATACCTCCCTCCATGTTAACAGCACTGATCTAATATACAGAAATCTGAAATGAAGAGAAACTCCCTTGAGATAATCAAAAATTAAAACTTTCAGGTGTTGCCTTTTGCAATTTGTAAAACTTTATATCCTTAACAAATAAATGTAGGAAAGAGAAAACACAAGAACAAATTCTGCAACTTGATTATTTAACCAAACACACCAAACACGTGAAACCAGATTCAGAGGACGGGTAACATAACATGACATGCACCCTCAAGCATGTGCAATGCATACATCAATCAAATAAAGCATAACAGAATCCAATGCAATTACTGCACCGTAAAAATAAAAACAGCTACTTCATCCTTTTCCACGTGATAAATCTCATCCAGCAAAACACTAAGTTGCAAAAACGAAAAAGGAAAATTATATGTTAACCACCAAATAGGCAAATACAATGCACCAATTCATAAAATACAGCTGAAACTAAACTATTTTGCTATATTCACTCAAACAAAAAAAAATTGACGATTCAAACAGTCATTTAGTAAATCAGCTGAAAAACACAATGCACTGTATCAAAAAATACAGCTGAAATTAAACTATTGCTTTGCATTTACTAGAAAATTTTCAACAAAATAATATGATCCAAACAGTCTTTTTCCTAAATCAGCTGAAAATTTACTAGAAATGTTTCAAACAAAATAGACAATTCAAACAGTCACTTAGAAAATTACAGTTGAAAAATAGGATAAAGTGAAATGAAAGTCAGATCTAGAAAGAAAAGAGCCATAAAATCAGCTGAAACGTACTAAAAACTGCCGACACAACACACCCGTCGTCGATCAATGAAGAATATATGTTACAAAAATGTTTCAAATTCAAAGAAAAACTTGAAATCACATTAGTAGAGTAGCGATCATCAAGCATTTGTTGTAGAAAAAATTAAACGCAGACATTAAACTGAGAAGAATTGAACTAACCGATTTCGTTAGAGCTGAATGGCAGCCAAGAGCAAAAGAAGCTTAGAAAAAAAGAATGAATATTATGCGGTGATGTATGTATGTAGCCGAGTACGTGAGCCTTCAAAAATAGATGCGTGGCATCTCCTCATTATTCACTATGAGTAATGATATAGCCATGATTCGACCGACACAACGGTCCTCTCTGTATTATAAATGTCTGAAATCAATGAATTTTGTAGGATAGTGAACTTCACCGGTGGATTTTCGAAAATATATCGTAATATGTAATATGGTTTGAAAATAAAGAAGACAAAAAATAATAGTGAAAGAATTATCAATTTTAGAGCTATAGATCGAGATACATAAGTGTTTACAGATGGTGAATCAGGGTGAAAGTGTATTGGATTTTTATTTTTTTAAATAATTTTTTCTTTTATATATTTATATTTTTCTTGTCATTCTTCCTAATCCCCTAAAATCTATTATCGAATAGTAATCTATATGATTCATTAATTATGAATAAAGTAAAATATATCGAGTATTTAACAAGTCAAGTTCGGACTTATATTTTGAGACGGAGACGGTACATAGAGCTCTATTCAACAAGAGAAGTCACTTTTGTTAATGTTAAATTAACTCACAAGCTTTTGGTGCAACAAACGCCACCAATAGGTGTTTGGCAATTACAAATGGACCATTATAAATCAATAATTGAATACACTACCAAATGGGAGGAAATATAATTTCAAGTCACTGTAACATCCTTTATTTATTTCAGGTCGTGTCAGGGGCGCACCGATATTTTTTCGAGTCCCCGTGGAATTTTTCTCTCTCTAGCCCGTGAATTTTCCTCACCGTGGAAATTTTCTCCTGGTCCGGTTGAAATTTCTCCAAAGATGCTGAAATTTCCACTAGTGAGGATATTCCACGGGCAGAGAAAAAATTCCACGTGAGACTTAAAAAAAATGTCGCGTCGATCCGACTGATATGAAATAAAAGGTGTTAAAATGACCTGAAATTATATTTTCTCACCAAATGGTCACAAAAAGTTATCTTGAATGGACAGTAAATGTACAAAATATAGCTAAGTTAAACTTAAAACCCCCCACCAAAGGAAGAATAGCACTAAAGAGCACCACACCAAGAAGTTTGGGGACCTTCTTTCCATTGAGAAACTAACAATGTGAAGACGGTCCAAGGTACTTTACGAATTTTACGGTACAACCGTCGTAGGAAGATCGTAATAGATATCATACATTACAGTCATTTATTTCTAACCTCTCAAACACAATAAAATTGTATAATGTAAAAAATATAAAAATAAAAGGTATGCTACTTGATACAACCTTCCTACATATATCAATTTATTCTACTTCCGTCTCGTATTATTTGTCACTTTTAACTCTTCATGTTTTATATAATTTTCTCATCCTATCCAATTTGTCAAAATATAAATTGATACAACTTTTATATTTAAGACCAAAAAAAAAAGGACAATCTTGTCCATATGATGTAAGAGTTTTGGGTTGAAGGTAGTATTAGAAAGGGTACCCCAAATATTCTAGATATTTTGAGAAACATTACTTAACACTCTACCAAGGCGGTTGTAGGAATTTTAACACGTGCATTTGAAATTTATCAATTTTTTTCCATATATTTAATTCTATACATGTAATTATAAAGTAATAGATAAAAAATAAGGGGTCAATGCATAAAATAAGGGGGTCAATTACACATAAATATGTGTTTATAAAAAATTTCTATCATTTGTTACATATTTTTTTATTTTAGAGACTACTAACCCGCTAAATTTAAGGGTAAAGCCGCCCATGCACTCTACTACTTATTTATTAAACAAAACAACTTTATCTAATAAGAATAACCTAACATCATTATCATTATTATTACTATTATAAAAGCTGATCTATCTTTTCACACAAATGTTGTTTTTACACTTACCAAGAGCCGAGAGGGCTTTGTTTGGATATTCCACACGCCGCCATTCGACCGTAAATGAGTCCGGAAAATATATACTATTCTCGCCAATTTATGGTCAATTCATTACAAATGACCATTCTCGACCCAATTTGAGTCGAATACGATCATTATAATTGATTTTATTCTAGTCGAATTTTGAATGTTTTTCATACTTCAATACCGGTCGAAAAAACATTCGACTAAAATTGAGTACAAAAACTTTTAATATTCTCATCTCAAATTCAATCGATCAATAAGTAGGCTTTATATATTGTTGTTGTTATCCTCGACCCAAAACTAGTCCGAATGTGTAGAGTATTCCGGGCTCAATATTGGTCGAATGATGCTCTGACTATGTATGAGTTTGGAAAACTTCAAACATTCTATTTAAGATATGGTCGAAATCAACCAGAGTGTGGACTCTCAACACGTATATTCGACCATATTTCAATTATGGATATCGTGTCATATTCACACCAAACTTTGGTCGAATGAACAGCGTAAAATAGAAAAATTAAGGCGAAAATTGGAAAAAAAAATTACATGTGAAGATAAAAAATTTGTGTGAAAAGATATTTCCTTATAAAAGAGCCTGCTTTGCTTTCTCCCATCAAGTGTTTCTAAATCAAATTTTTATAAATATAATTTAGTATTCCATATATACATCTGATCAATCATAAGCCTTAATAGCCACTGTATTTCCCCCGTCAAGTGTTTCCCCTTGAAAATTGTTATAAATTTAATTTAGTATTCCATATATACATTCGTTCACTCATAAGCATTAATTAAATTCCATATATATCTATCCAATAAATTATAAACCTTACCATAAAATGATGATTATTAAAAAAAAATGTTAAAGAGGTGATAATTAAACAAGAAAAGATGTTTGCCAATCAATCGTGTGTGTGTTATCCAGATTAACTATCTTTGCATTATATATTTTAAAACCTTATTTAAAAAATTCAACCAACACTTTAATTTTTTTCAATAATAATGAATATAATAATTAAGTAATTCCTATTAAAAAAATCAATCGTCTATCTTACGTTAAATCAATCATTATTTACCAATCCTATTTTTTAGGGGGAAAAATTTTATTCGTCCAAATCCGTCAAAACAACGGAGGAAACATCATTTAGAAATGCAATAACAAAAGAGAAACGAACTGAAGTAAAAGTAGACATCTCTGCAAAGCAGTTCTACAAACAACATCCAAACGTGGAAAATCCTCATCTCGACAAGTCAACCTTTGTACGCAAACCAAACTATCACTCTCTACCCACAAATGAGTCGAACTCGGACGCCTGCCCTCCACCAGAGCCATGAGAATCGCTCGCAACTCCAAAACCACAACCTCCATTTCCGGATCCAAATGAAAGGAATAAGCCGCCAGAATAACCCTTTAAGCACCGCGATAGATCAACCCTATACCCGAAGCGTGGGCCAACACCGAAGCGTCCACATTTCGCTTTAATGAGTGAGATTCACAAGACTATAGTGGTTATGGGCTCCTTTTACACACTAATACCCCTAATTAATTTTTCCTTAAATATAACAATCATCGTTAAATATTAAATAACATAGATAAAATGTGTGGTAATAAAGATAAGATGAAATCTCTAAAAAAATTGTGTTCATGTGTGTGGTTTGATGAATTATACCTTCTTGTGTCACATAACTTTTAAAAAGCTATGTATTCAGCCTCATATCAATATTATTTTAATTGTAATATCAAAGAATTTTTTAACAAGAGCCTTAAAACGTATAAAAACACAAATCACATCATATATACGAATTAATGGACAGAACCATGTATACTTGGTAAACTTATGAAATGTTTGAAACCATCACACGACACAATCGGGGATGTCCAAACGTCGTTGAAATTAATCTCTAGGGGAGGAGAATAACATAAAATTGAAGTAGCAAAATAAATTTTGTGACTTTTATTCTTTAAACAAGCAAAACAATGGCAATAAATGGTGGTGGTGGCAACACTTGGATCATTTTGACAAAGAATATCTTGATGAGGGTAGATGTGGGACCAAGACAATGATGCCAAACACTTTTTTTGATATTTTATTCACCGTGAAAAGCTGGAAATGGGAGTTTGGTCATTCATACAATCCATTTTTAACGTTCATTGAATCATAGGAGTACTGGTTTGAAGATCCTCAAAGAAATTTAAAATGTAAGAATTAAAAAGTAACATTATGGGATTGACAAAACTAAGAGATAGATAAAAAATTACGAGACATGCTAGAACACTACAAACATTGAAATGAGTGAGATCGGTCACCCTACAAGTGGTACTCCTCGACTCACACAAAGTGATAAAGGCCATATCAACATTTGGGCTTACATTGGCTTAACTTGATATCGGGCCTCACCAAAGCAAGGTCCATCTTTCGATAGCCTATGCCCTTTATATCTTCAACCGATATAACACATGTCGCCCTCTCGTCCGACATGGCGCATATCGCGATTCATCCCTCATAACCGGTAGGATACAAGATGCCTACATTCTCTTATTGCCGGCATTTTTAGGTCACTCGGTCATTTATGCTCAATACAATACATGTCATCCTTGACCTCAATCAACAGTTACATTCTCTTCAATGATCATTCCGGACTTCACACAGACATTACTCCATTATAGTAACTGCTATAGTGATGGCTCTAAAATATATGTTCCATTACAGCTTGAGCCATAATTGCTTCATAACATGCTCTATTACATCAATATGTGGTAAACTCTCATGACCACATCTTCAATTCATCATAATCTACTCCCTCACAAGCTTAGGGAGAGGTATATAAATGATCATCATCCTCAATTACAAGGCACGCACATAATACGCTTGATTTACATTCTCGCTTATTGTCTTAATATAAATTCCTCTATTCAAATATTGCCTTGAGGGTAAGAGTGTCCCCTCAGAGAAAGCTCCAACCCCAAAGTCCCCTCACATTTTTTTTTTTTTTTTGTAGGCCCACTCTCAAATCCAAATAAAAACTATTTGGATCATCACTGCAGAGGTCTATTTACCCGTATATCAACTCAATTGTAACTGGACGATTTGAGACATCGCCAAGCATCATTCAATGTAAAATATTTTGAAGGAGAGGAGAAAATAGAACATATGTGTGTGATGGCAAGATTATTTCCAATACCAACCATGATGCCTTTATTGCCGAATAGGTGCGTGTAATGTCAAATTACGGAACATCCAAAGCGTGCTTAAGAGGATTGTAATATCCCGATTTTTCAAAAAGGGCATCCTTGTCTTTTCACTAAAAATCAATATTTAGTTTTGTTTTAAAGGATTAAAAGAAAAGGGAAAAGAAAAGGAAAAGGATTAATTGGATTTAATTAATAAGGAATAATTAGATTTAATTGGGATTATAAAAGGAAAACTAATCCTAAATTAACCTAGTTGTTGTTTTACGTAAAAAATACTCTGGGCGCAAGTTTGGAGAAAAAAAGAAGGCGAGAGACTTTTGAATCTCTAGGCTAATCTGCTGATCAAAACGCAGATATCTCAAAAGAGAAAGGATCACCGCGAGACGAGGATCGCTTTTGATATCAACAATCCCAAAATCCGTTAACGTAAGTTTTTCCCTCCTTGTTCTTGTCATTGTGGTTTGTTCATCATCGCTGCTAGTCATGCTTTTCGAGTTTAAACATCGTAGTGATCGCCTTTGGATTGATCGCTTATAGGTTTGGAGTTAAAGGTTAAACTTTTGACGGGTTGAAGCTTTGGATCGTTGTACCACGCAATTTAAGGTAACGTGGTGTTCTTATCGTATGATTAAGGTGTCATAAAGTTATAGAGCAATTTGTATGCTTATTTTCATGGTTTTGAATATGTTTTGATTGGAGTTTGGGTTGGATTGGGGTTAGAAATCGGGTTTTGAATGTTGCAGATTTCTGGGAAAATCCCAGGCAAACGAGCGTTTGCACAAGGGCAAACGGACGTTTGCGGTAGCGGCAGCTCAAACGAGTGTTTGGGTATTGCGGACGGGCATTTGAGGGTTTGGTTTAGATACAGGATGTGGCTGATTTTCACGAACGGGCGTTTGGGGGTTTGTGGACGTTCGTTCAAGGCAAACGGGCGTTTACATGGAGGCAAACGGGCGCTTGACCTGCTTATTCTGCTTTTACCGCTTTATTGTGTCGCCTTGGTTTCGATCTTCATAATCATGTTTTATCCGCTAACCTTATGTGACAAAGCCTTGAATTAGCTTTTGATGCGTTTAGTTTCGCACCATATGGATTCCTAAAAAGATGAAGTGTGGGACCGTCGAAAGCTTTGATTTGCTCTTGTGCTTCGATAAGCTAGGGTTTATCGATGTCCGTGTATGTGTTAGTGGTCGTTAGAGTCTAGTGGTCTTAAGAAGAGGAGTAGACCGACAGTGAGCCTTTTATGTGAATCAACTTAGCGCGCTAGTTAAACATCTAATCAAACGTATGTGTTAGATTAATAATCTTAAACATCATGCAATGCTTGGTTAGGCATAGTACAATATCGCGATGTATTCTCTGACCAGACAAAGTAGACTGTACCCACGCCGGTCAATCGATTGGCTGGATAAAGCGTCTGGTACACTCTGCCGGTCATCACACTATCGAGACTCAGATATCCCCGGGGCTACTTGAGCGTGTCTCTAAGTAGGTTGCACCCAGTTGTCCTAGTACATCCTATTACTAGGCGTAGTGCCCTGGTTATTCATGATATAACAAACTTGAGCTAAGCTAGATACCTTTGGAACCTCATGTTATGCTATGAACATAATACGATAGTTAGCTAGGGTTAATAACGGAATGAATTAATAAAAGACGGCGTTGCTTTTATTTCTTTATGAGACCAACGTTATGCGATCTTCACGCTTACTTAAGTACTTATGTATTTACCCCGCTACTTTGTGTTTGTCTTTCTTTTCCCAAAAAGAAGATGAACATGTTGCTAATGTTGATGAGTTCTTTGATGATGACGTGTGAGATGGAGCTCTTGAAGACTCAGTTCTTATAGTTTTGATTCTTTCAATAATGTTGTTGATTTAGTTTCAAACAATGTTGTCTTTCTTTGGATTAGTTCCGTTTAAGTTCTTTCGGATTTGAATGTTGGATGGTTTAGTTCTCTTTATTGGATTTAGTTTTCGCAACATTGAAAACCGTGTGTTCGATCTTTTGTTTTCCCGAGTCGTTTTATCTTCCTCGTCGTTTTAGTTCTGATGTGTGACGTAAGGCTTACATATATTATTGAATTTTATTTGATAATATTTGTGCCGAGCGCTCTTTCCGGATAAGGACTCGGTGTCCGGGAACGGGGCGTTACAAGGATGCAATGTTGAAGGATTGGACCAAATGAGAATAAAGTTGTATGAGGTTGAACTGGTAAGAATTGCACTATTTCTCTGAATGTCTTTGCAATTTTATATCGATTTTGTTAGAGCTGAATGGCAGCCAAGAGTAAAAGAAGCTTAGAAAAAGAAGGAATATTATGCGGTGATGTATGTATGTAGCCGAGCACGTGAGCCTTCAAAAATAGATGTGTGGCATCTCCTCATTATTGACTAGGAGTAATGATATAGCCACGATTCGACCGACACAACGGTCTTCTCGTTGTTAATGTCGGAAATCAATGAATTTCAGAGGACAATGAACTTCACCAATGGATTTTCAAAATATATCGAAATATGTAAAATATGGTCTGAAAATAAAGAAGCCAAAAAATAATAGTGAAAAAATTATCAATTTTGAAGCTATAGATAGTGAAGGTGTATTGGATTTACATTTTTTTAAATAAGTTTGTCTTTTATATATTTATATTTTTCTTCCCTTTTCTTTTTTTTTTTTTTTTTGAGGACATTCTTCCTAAATCCCCTAAAATCTATTATCGAGTAGTAATCTATGTGAATCATTAATTATGATATCGAGTATTTAACGGTCAAGTTCGAGCTTATATTTTGAGACGGAGACGGCACAATAGAGCTCTATTCAACAAGAGAAGTCACTTTTGTTAAATTAACTCACAAGCTTTGGTGCAACAAACACCACCAATAGGTGTTTTTTTCCTTTTTTAAAGGGGTACCAATAGGTGTATGGCAATTACAAATGGACCATTATAAATCAATAATTGAACACACTACCAAATCTTGAATGGACAGTAAAGGTACAAAATATAGCTAAGTTAAACTTAAAACCCCCCACCAAAGGAAGAATAGCACTAAAGAGCACCACCACACCAAGAAGTTTGGGGACCTTCTTTCCATTGAGAAACTAACAATGTGAAGATGGTCCACGGTACTTTACGACAAATTTTACGATATAACCGTCGTAGGAATATTGTATCAAATAACATACATTACAACCATTCATTTCTAACCTCTCAAACACGATAAAATTGTACTATGTAAAAGAGTATAAAAATGAAAGGCATGCTACACTATAGAACCTCCTATACATCCCTTACACTATAGAACCTCCTGTACAATATAGTTTCTACTCAAAGCCGGTAGGATGCACCATGATCAACGTCTCTACAAGAGTGGAATGTCTAGACACGAAAGACACCCCGCCATCTGAAGTCGTTGATCACAATTGAAAGACACTACGCTCATCTGGAGTCGTTGATCACAATTGAAAGAGTCCTACAACAATCATATGACGCCGTTGTTCACACTCGAAAGACACTCTAGTCATTTGAAACCGTTGATTATCAGTAAACAACAATCAAAGGATTCAAAATGATCAACGGCTCTACAAGAGTGAGAGTGTCTAGACTCAAAGACACTCCAGTCATCCTGCCCGCCGATGATCATCAAAGGCCTACAACGATCAATAGGGCTCACGATGATCAACGGCTCTGAAGACTGGAGAGTCTCGAGAGATCATTCTAGCATCATATATGACATCAAATCAACACCAAAGTAACAAAACAAAACAAAACGAAAAGTCTACAAAATCATCAGTTAAAATCCACACAAAGTTTTATAAAGTTGTACAACACAAACTTGTCCATCTAAAAGAACAACTCATCACAAACATCAAGGTCATTATGGTATACAAGGCCATAACTCTAGTTAAAAGAAATTCTTACCACGCTTCTCCATTGTGTACTGCCCGTTAGATATATTACACGCGTGCATATATCATACATCTAACACGTCAATACACACGAAGACTCCCCGAGCAAGAATTTCCCTCTAGTTAGACCAGACATGCACCAGTCCAAACTGGTTTCCACCTACAGAAATTCTTACATGCACCTCCGTTGTGTACCGCCCAGTTAGATATATAACACGCGTACATGCCATACATCTAATATGTCGAGATACACATGAAGACTCTGCAGACAAGAATTTCCCTCTAGTTAGACCAGACATGTACTAGTCCATACCGGTTTCCGGTATATATCTCGTTACGTTCTTCGTCATAGAAAAGGGCAGTGATGTCTTCCAAAGCTTCAGCAACAGTACTCTTAACTCGCTTTGATCTTGTTTGCCTACTTGAATTACAATTCTGCCCCCCACAGTTAGCATCGCAAAGGCAATCATTCAATTGAGGGGTGTTACTTGCTTTTATTTTCGCAAGACATTTTCCTGTTAGGATGTTGCTGATATTGATAGAACCAGCTGCAAATAAATAAATAACACGGTTTATATATATATATATGTGTGTGTGTGTGTATATATCAAGTATTTTTATTGTAATAAATTAACCCTAATCAATGATATGTATTGGCGATTTTGATGACACCAATAGGTAACTCTTGTTCACAGGAGTTCACCGAACTAAACGGCGTAATAAACAGACTTCAAAATCAACGAGAATTTGTGATCAAAGTAAAATTCCAGCTTACTTTGACCTGCATATTCCCGATGATTTTGATGTTTGTTGCTTACCCTGTTAAGAGTTATGTATTGTGATAAAAAAATGGGTTTTAGTACCAAAGTGGTGAATAAGCAACATTTTGGCCCTTCAACAAATTTTCTTGTAATAAATCATCCCCTAATCAATGATACATATTGACGATTTTGATATATGCAACTCTTGTTTACAGAACTTTAACGAACTAAACGGTGTAACAAATGGACTTCAAAATCAACAGGAATTTGGTGTCAAAGTAAGATTTCAGCTAACTTTGACCTACAAATTCAAGGTGATTTTAAAAGCCCGTTTATCACCCCGTGAAGAGTTACATATTGGTGTGAAAACATATAGGTTTTTAGTATCAAAATGGCCAATACCTATCATTTTTAATTGTTTAAGCTGATTCATTACAAAAACCTCAGAATCTACAAACGCTGCTTAAATTCACAAATAACGCACTGCTGCCTTCAGAAATGGGATCTTCAGATTCAGCCTTGCAGTAAGAGATAATCAGGTCCTGATCACTAGTGATATAAATGTTATTTGTATTGCAATCAGGATGCCATAAAAGGTGATCCTCAAAAGACGCCACGAGCTCGCCCGGAAGTTCCAAACAGTCACTGTTCTGTTTCTGAATGTCAAGAACAACTGATTCTCATACAGAAATATGAATGCTGATGGTGTCATGAAATCAGCTTTACTAACTTCTGTTAACTCTGAGTTACGCACCTACAAGAAAAAGAAAGAGTCAGATTTAGCTCAAAGCTGATATATGTGTCGTGATCAATGAAAGGCATGGAAATACTTACATCAAGAATCTGGAGATTCTCGCTTTCTTGTTTGACGAGAAGCTTTTCGTTGAACTGTTCGATGAAATCCACTTTCTTGTTTCGATGGAGAAGATGCTTGAATGATTTGAGAACAGTCCCGCTTTCAATTGATAGAATCTTTAATGGGACATGACCACTAGCTTTTGTATATATCAGCAACATAATTCCTGGACTGTAACATAAAAAAGTTGTCAAGAATGCAAGTGTCGGGCGAGGCACGGGTATCGATAAGCAGATACGGGATATACAGGTGCGGGATTTTAAAAACTATAGGATACAAGTACCCTGTTGGATACGCGTCGGATACGGGACATGCTACTAAACAGAAGCATGTGTATGGTGGGCGGGGGAGGAGGAGGAGGAGGAGGAGGAGAGAGAGAGAGAGAACAAGGAGTGGCGATAAAACCTGATCTTGATCTCTTGAACAGTCTTGTCTGATATAGAGTACAACATTGTATAATTCTTCAAGTCGAAAACTTTGTATATGCTGATAAGTCAGAACATAGTCATACAAAGTCAAAACATAGTCATACAAAATAAAACAAATATTTTTCAAACAAAGAATTAAAACTCTCACCTATCTTCTGCAGAAAAAGTGAGGACTTTGCCATTTACATCATCAAACTCAACAAAACCTGGCCATTTCAACGACTCTGATTCAAAGAGAGGAAAACCCGCATCTGGTTTACCCCTTCGTATATATCTGAAAAATTGGATGCATACATTGGTCAACAGACAAAGATCACGTAATAAAGGTCGAGGATAAAACACTTTTGATCCCTTTGTTTCATGGAATTTCCATTTTTATCTCCAATGTTTCATCTTTGCAATTTAACCCTTCATCTATGATTTTCTTTTAATTCAGTCCAAAATGCTACGTGTCAAATACAACCAGCATAGAAGGTATGACATGCTCCAATAAATAGAAACTTGGCACGAGGCAAATATTGACTGAAAGGTAAAATAAATGCATAGATAAGAAGTTAAAGTGCAAGGATGAAACATTGAGGATAAATTGTAAAATAATGAAACAAAGGGACCAAAAGTGTATTTATCCCTAAAAGTGCAGGGAAAAGTAGTAGTAAATCGCAAATGGGAAAGAGAGATTCATACTCGATCCTTGTGGTTCGGCATTTTAAGGAGCTGTAATTGTCGGAAGCATATACTGATACTGTGATAAGCGAATCATTATTTTTATTGTAAAATAAGCTTCTTATATGTTCATCTGGGCTGGTATTCAGAAAGCATATCCTCTCATTAGTCTCTGCAAATGATACGAAAACATGTCCAAGAGCTTCTCAATGTAAAAATTACACGTTAAAGCGGAAAGAAAGAACACGATATCCAAAGGGTTTTATTTACCTCTACTGAATGCTGCACAGACCCCGGATTGAGCAAGAGCGAAAACAACATCACGGGCAGCTACTATTTCAATTATTTTAGATCGCTTACGCAGAAATGAAAGAACCACATCGACTTGTCCCTTTGGATCTTGAGTGTCATATTCTTCCTGAAACATACATGTATTTTACTGGACGTCAATAACTATTCATTCATATATATATATATATATATATATATATATATATATATATATATATATATATATATATATATATATATACACATTCATGAAAAATATCGTGTACTGAAGCCACAAAAGCACATGTACAATGGGACGTTACACTGTGGTCAAGCGTTTCTTGAAAATAGGTTTAAAAACCACGTGGATCTTATCTATTTTACTTGGTTTGACCAATGTCAATTAATTCAACAGGTAAAACGGATCCTCCCGATGAGGATATATGCTTCAATAAATATTTGAAACAAAGAGTCAAACATTTCACAAGTGTACATATAATCTTCAATGAAATTCAACAGTTAATACCCAAAATAATTTCCTAATCATTCGCGGGGCAAAAGATATCATGCTGACATATGTAGTAACTTATTTCCAATTGGTTTTCATCCCGAAAAAGGTATAGAATTGCCCAGGATCCGAGCTGGAATGAATACCATAAAGGAAATTCAATACGAAAAGATAGATAACAAAGATGTCCGTTATTTTCCACATCAAGCTAGAAATTACACCTCATATACAGACATAAACAACAGTCCTAGAAAGGGGAGCCTTGGTACATCCGTAAAGGATCTCTCCTTGTAATCATGGTAAAAGGAATTATAATGTAGCGTAAGACACATACGGCCTAAATGGCACCACCATCCCCCCCCCCCCCCACCCACACCCCAATGCACTAGGTTGCCTTTTATATCAATCGCCCCAACTTCATTCCTCAAATGAATCATTGCTCCTTCCTTTATGGGTTACCAACACGCTTTATAAAAGCAAAAAAGGGGGAAAACACACCAAGAGGCATGGAAAACGTTCTGAAAATGACCATAGCAAAAGAAGAATTAGATGGCCAAGATTCGAAGAAAACAAAGGATAAATTGTATTTATCCAAAAGATCAAATGACGCCGCTAAACGACACCGCCTTACCAGTTACAACCAATGTCCTTAACTAACTTTCAGACCCTTATCTGTCCTTTTCACCTCCTTTCTACCACTGCATTCACCCTATAATATATAGGCCGCAAAACCACATTCTCTCTATTTCAAATCATTCCTCCTCAGCCCTACTTTTTCCAACAAAAATCTAATACATTAGACGACAAAACATACACTTCATAAATACAATGAACCTAACAAACAATGAAACCAAAGCCTAGGGTTTCACATAAATCCTGAATGTGAAGTCACAAAGATCCAAATCCATAGCTTCTCATCACTAAATCGATAGTCCTTAACTAACTTTTAAAACCCTTTTATGCCCTTTTCACCTTCTTTTCTACCCTCCATTCACCGTATAAATATATTCGCCGCAAAACCATTTTCCTTCTATATCAAATCTTTCCTTCATCTGCCACACAGTTTCCAACAAAAACATCACAAAAATCTACTATTCATAAATGCAAAACATAGCAAACACAAACTGAAGAAACCAAACCTAGGGTTTTCACATAAATCCTGGAAGTAAAATAATAAAAACCCACAAACCATAGCTTCTAATCACTAAATCAATAACGGAAAAACCAATCAACATCATTTTCACAAGCTAAATTTTGCTAATCATCCATTTCAACCACATATCATAAAAAATCAACACAAAAACAGATAAAACCAATAAATAAACAAAATCTCAAACAACTGACCTGCAATCGAATGTTACGAAACCTCTCTTGCGAATCTCCGACACAAAAGTGCGGTACCTCTTGGAAGAAATCTCCCGTTTCTGAAGCTTCTAACACTGTTTACAACCCCATCTGTTCCACCCAAAGGCCTTTTCTTAGCTAAAACACGCCTTCCAGAAGAACAAGGACGAGGACTCGCTGTTATTCTCCTACCATCCATTATTAACCCTAAAAATCAGCTCAATTTATAAAACCCAGAATCCTAAAACAATCTACACACAAGTTTCATCACTTTTTCATAATTCTAACTCTCAACTACTGTATGGAAGAAGAAATGGAGAAAAAACATTGGCTTTTTAGCTCGCAAAATGCTGGACACACAATTGACAAAAATTAGGCCTTTCTTTTACCGATTTCTGCGAAATTAAAGCTGGAGGAGAAAAGGAAAGCATATATGCATTACAAACTGTAGAAAAGGCTAAGATTAAAGTGATTTCATGGCTAGAGGAAGAGAAATTAGCTGAGAGTGTTCTTCAGGTGAACGAAGAAAGAGGGGTTTGTCTGAAGAGAAGAGTCTAAATGTTGCCGACTAGTACAGATATAAGATGCGGATTCAAAGACACATTTTGATAAGATTATGGAATTCTTTTCTTCTTTTTTTTATACCAAAACTATAAATTTATTTATTAAAAATAATTATGGTGCATCATAATAAATAGTTTCATTAAGCCAATTCGGGAAAATGAAATCTTTCGATATTCGTTTTCAGAAGAAAGTGCGAAATGTTTCAACTAAATTTGTTTTCTAAAAAATTGAATACTCTCGCTTTTATGAGAGTAATGACAAATCTATATACAAATGGAATTTGGAAGACCGCCCATCGGCTTAGATCCCTCGTAGAAGTAGATTATTTGTGCACGACATCAAATCCTTCTTGCATCTTTTTACGAGCATAAGCACGACCCTCAGTGTCTCAGTTTAGCATGTTGCACGACCTTAGGTCCCTCTTGCCTTGCTACTCGCAAGAATCCGGCCCTGGTTGTTGTCAAGGGTGATTTTATGCGATTTATAACGTTATATTTTATAATGATTTCCTCCATATTCGTATTATTTTTGCATAGAAATTAAGCCATTTAATCGAATTATTGAGCAAATGAGTTTTAAAAGTATTTAAGTGTAAAACTTGAGCTAATTTCGTGATTTTATTGGTAAATTATCTATGGTTTTACACTTTGCATGTCTTTGTGGTTTTGTAGGTCATAAACATGTCATAATTGGAGATTTAATGGAAGGAGGAAGATGCAAGTTGAGGATTGGAATGAAGATTTGAAGAATCAAACGGGCGTTTAAGCCTGGATCGCGCCCGCGAGGTGCCATTCGATTCGTGAAGTTTGATTTTCACCGACGCAGCGTTTATTGTTCCGCCCAGCTGGACGGGCGTTTCTGAGGAATGGATCGCGCCCAGGAAGAAGAAGTTTGATTCGTGAGTTTTGAAGTTTTTGATGAATCTGGCGCCCAATTTTGTATGGGGCGGGCGTCGATCCACTCGCCCGACTCGAAGTTTTTATTCGTTGGACGGGCGCCCAACATGTCAAACGAAGCGCCCATGAGCCGACCTACCATAAACCGACTTAAAACTCTATATATACGCGGCGTTATTTCAACCCTAATGATATATCATATACACATTATTCAAATTACCGAGAAAACCCTGATCGCTAGAGTTTGGCTCGGCCGATCGAGCCCTGGTGCTCGGGTCGACCGAGGGTTGTTTTTTTATTTTCTTGCAATATTATTTCGCTTTCGATTGTGAGGATGGTCGAAGTCGATCAAACTCGGGCAAGCCTCGTGAAACTTTTTCTCAGCAGCGCTTTTATTTCTCCTTTGGATGATTTTGTGAGTTTTAATTAAAGTTGTTTCTTTTCTATGATTATGTGTTATGCAATTTAAATCGAGAGATGTTTTGCTATTGATGTTTACTATGTGACGAGAGTCGGTGTAAACTCTAGATCACCATAGGAAAGATTGGATCTTTAACCTATAAGAATTCAGTGAGTTGATTAGGTTGAATATCTAGATTGTTAGATTGAGAAATCTTGCACCTTGGTTTGAAAGCTGCTTAATCTTTAAGATCGAGAGATAAAAGATTGATAGCGAACTTTTCTAAGAGATTGTGAGCTTCATACCTTGATAGGTGAATCACAATTTTAGTTAAATCATCATAAGATAATCGAGAGAGGAAATTAAGGCGGCATGGATTTGGTGATCATTGCTCGTTTTATGTTTAATGACTATAGTCATTATCATGCTTTATGAGTTTTATTGTTTTTTTTCTCGCTTATAGTTTAGTTATGTCCGCAACGATCTTTCCCGGGTTTGGACCGATAATCTTTCCTGGCCAGCTTTTACTTTTCGCTTTGTTATTTTAGGTTTTCATAATAATGGTATCAACCTTAGGAAAATTAATGAACTAGATACTTTGATTCCCGAGATCGACTCCTGATTAATCGCATGCCACTGATCCCTACACTCGATATACCTGGATTTATAAATTTATTACTTGTTTATTTTCATCAGAAAAATCCGCGACAAATTGTCTTGACCTAGTATGACTCGATTGAACATGTGCATTGCCCCTGCACTCCTTTACATAACTAGTATTGAGTATATGCAATGATCTAAGGTCTTGTAATTTCTTCTATTTGATAGAATTTCATTTAAAATGAGATGTATCATAATTTTTATATTGTATAACCTAAAAGATAATTTATATTTTACCTAGTGTACATATTGCATAATTTTGAGATTCAGTATTTGACATATATGAATATAGATTATGATCTAGATCTTACATACGCTTTGAATTTGCACTCGAATTGCTCTTCAAAAATAATACAACGTGAGACATATCACTCTTTTGACAATATTCGATACCGAAATAAATATTTGTTTGACATTCGACACATAACATAATAGATAAAGCTACATGGTAATATCATGAAAACCATAAAAAAAAATTAATGATGAAAGGTCTAATTACACATAGGTTACACATTTTAATAAAAGGGTATGTAATATATTAAAACAAGAAGTTTTCAAAACAAAATAACAGGCTACAAATTATAGATTTTAATAGTAATAAATAAATGGTGAGCAATAGTTTTACACTTATTTCCAATCATAAATTTGAAGTGAATCTTATAAAAGACCAATTGGAAAGATTTTGAACTTAGTGCAAAGCGGCAAAATGAAAAATTACAAACTAAAAAAAAAAAAAAAAAAACCCTCCGTCAATATCAAAGATAGTGAATTAAACTATATACAATCCTTTGGTTTTCAAATAGGTAACAATTCAATTCTTTCCTTTTTAGAACATCTTTTTCTATATCCATTTATTGTTTTTGAATATCAATACATATTCTTATCCATCTTTTTCATAATTTTACAAATTTAGATATTATTTTGAATTTATAACATTTTACCCATTTATTAATTTTCATGAAACACGTTAACAATATTGAGACGTAAGTAATAATGCGGACAAATCCAAATTCCATAATTCAATCTCGAATCGTAATCGAGTTGATCTAACGCAGAGCTTTAAGATGATGTCATATTTTCAATTCTGTTTTGATGTTTGTTCGACTCGATTAGCTTTTTTTTTGTTATAGTCAATTCGATTAGTTGAACACTTGACTTGACTCGAATGTTACAAAGTTAGAAATGATAAACAAGTAGATAAACAACTTTGAGGGAGTGCTGAGTTGTGAAATGAGAATTTTTGTACTTTAACACTTGCATTAAATGTAATATGGTAAATGAATTAAAATTGTAAAATAAATATTCAAAACATTCGATTTGAAAAAAAAAAACATTTCTAATGCAAAATCAATATATATGTAAGAAAAGAATGTAAATACAAAATGTTTAAATTATTTTAAAGAAAACTTTTTTATTTAAATTATGCGTGAATGGAGATGCGATGCATTTCATCATTAATATAAACTTTCATAAGTTTTTTTAAATTTATAAACGATCTTTTATTCAATCACAAAGCTTCATTAATAAAGAAAACATAGTGTCTTTTTGCTTTCAATCATAAAAATAAAAAAGACGTATATTTATTAACTATTCTATATCGTAAGTCGCCGAAGATCGATTCTTCGCTTCCCACCGCTCCTGATGCAAACACAAAGATCAAGCGCCTCTTCCCTCCGATTCGGTAAAAATCGATTTCTCCAAAGCCGATTCCACATACCGCTTTTCTCCAAGATATTTCTAATCCAAAGTACAACATATGATCGGGTGGTCCGATCCAAGTTAATATTTATCCAAACTTTCATAAGTTTTGATTGGAATAATATTTCATTTATTCACCTATCAAGAAAACAATTTTATTCATTATTCTCTCTAATATTCTTCTCATGATAAATGACATCTTTATTTGACACGAACATCTTCAACCAATATTCATTCACCAAACAACCCTAGGGAAATCCTCAATGCAATTATTTATAGTGGTTGTGAACCATTTATTCACAAGACGTTGAACCCTTACCCAAAGGCCTTCCACAACCATGCGCCTCGCTTTCTTAGAACGTAAATAGCTTCCCTTAACCCCTACTCCCCACCCCAACCCTCAAAAAGGTTGGTAAGGTTTGCAAGAAGTTGTATGCACGCCCTTTTTTCCCGAGATAAATCGATATCCATACAACTGAATTCTCAACCCAAAAACAGCTCAAAAGCAAGACTACAAGTACAATATCTCTACAAGACTACTGATTGGCTACATAGATAATATAAATTTGGTAGGTAAAGAACATTTTTCTCATACAAAAATAAAAAAGAGTATAAGATTTTAAGTCAACAATATTCCATATATATATATATATATATATATCAGAGCAGTATATCTATACAATTTTCCACCCATAATTTTCTTACAAAGCAAGAAATTGAGTACAATAAATCACACAAACCACTACTTAACAACGACTTTACGCGAACGAAAGATTTTAAGCACACAGAGAGAGCCTCTATTACATCGAAACGTCAGATGCACACAAACAAGATTTGTTAAAAAAGAATGTCAAGTCTTTTTTTGCACACATGTCATTGACTTTTCATACAAGAAATTCTCTTACATGTACAATGATAAAATCTTGTTCAAACACCATCTTCAACTGCCTTTCCGGGAGCGATGATAATCGATTTCTAATATATGATTAGACTATTCAAGATATGCATATGATTTGTGCTTGAAAAATTAAAAGAAAAATATATATATAAATCAACTTGTACTTGTTATTCAATTTAGCACATTTGCACAAAAAGGCTGGTTGAACCATCTGCAAATGATCTTAAATCAGGTGGCTTCTAACCAATGCCCTGCACAACGGGCAAGTTCTCTCTTTTCAAACCTGAGTTAAATAAAATGATTAATTAGTTAATTAATCATTTAAC